>JANVCK010029786.1:0-13129 GCA_026546655.1 Epizoanthus illoricatus | reverse complement strand
CCCGCTTAACATTGATAGGTGCATATAATAACTGTTTCCAATAAAATACAAGTATACGCCTCGAGTACGCAAATAACGACCGCAACGACGGTGCAACAACTCCATATAAAAACGCTGCTATTCTACAAAACTACAGATTGATAATCTGTTGCGTTTTGCCCCAATAAAATATAAACACTTTCCTTCTTCAGTGAGAATATAACACAATTTCTTCCAAAAACAAGAAAAACTGCCAGGCCGTGTCAAGACTTGATGCACATTGCTTGCGCTCGGGCAATGGGTGAATAAGTCCTCCCAATTTTATGGTCCGATATACCTCCTCAATCCGTGGCTTTTTGGACGAAGACTATTTATATGTATGTCCTCAGAAGTTGCCTCTTTCTACAAAACTTGCAACCAAGAAATAGATCTGGGATTTTCCACCTGCATTGGCCAGTAGGCCGAATAATGGGATTGATCAACTAAAAGTTGATATGTTAATGTCATGGTGCTCACTGACTGATGATAACAAAATTCCAGGAGTTTTCCAGGAGTTCTCCAGGGTAGACAATTTATTTTTCCAGGACCCAACCCCAAATTCTCCGAAGCGAAACAGGACAAAAATGACCAAAATCCCCCCAAAAAAAACTTGAAATTGAGTCTACATAAAATACAAAAAGTACAATCATGAGTCAGATTCTTCTGCAGGTTTTGGTTTGTTTACAAAACTGTTGAAAATTTTTCCACAAAATCCAGGAGTTTTCCAGGAGTACAGGGAAATTATCTGTCTTTCGAGGAGTTTTCAAGGGCCCTGGAAGAAAATTTCAAAATTCCAGGAGTTTTCCAGGAATTCCAGGAGTAGTGAGCACCATGTGTTATGTTCTTCGCAGTGTGGGTACCGGGTGAAAGGTTTCAGCTGACGTTTCGAGCGCTAGCCCCCTTTGTCAGAGCTTTGATGAAACGTCAGCTGAAACCTTTCACCCTCATGGCGAAAAACATAACATACCAACTTTTAGTTGATCAATCCCATCATTTTCCCAGATTTTGTTTTGACTGGGATTTAACAACTTCAAATGGGGCAAACATGTCGCTATGAGTGATCAAAGGAAATAAATTTAGAAAAATATGTCATAGTACATGGTAGGCTCTATTTCCAGTCGTTTCTTCGAGTCCGGTTCTAGTAGGATCCTCCTCGAGAGCTTTCGGGAAGGATCCAGGAGCGGAAACTGGACCCAATAGTCAACTGGAAATTGAGCGAGCAAATTTTTTTGCCCTGTAATGAGCCTGCAATTTTTTTTCGCTTTTGTGTTGTGCAATTTTTTTTTGGCTTTTCGGCTCGTGCAATTTTTTTCTTACAAATTCTCCCCCCCCCAAAAAAAATCAAAAGGTCCGTCCCAAAAAGGCCCAAACCACAATATCCCATAATTTCGAAAATCTTGATTTCTGAACACGGTGCATCGAAATCAAGTTTGGTGATTTGTAATCCACTTCCATCTGCACCATTCTGCAATTTAGCTCAAAATTACTTGTTCTATTTTGCTTTTTTGACTATTTTCATTGAATTGATTTGTTTATTTGATGATGTTTGGTTATGATTTACAAAAATGCGATGTAACACATTTTCGTACTTTATCCCGACAGTACTCCTGACAGCTTGGAACTAGCTTGCAAGAATATCTGATCGTCAACAAACGAACACAATGGTAATATCATTTCCAAAAAGTAAACTGAATAAGTGTGTTCTCCCCACAGCATCACGTGATAAAGTACGGAACCCCACAAGTTTCAAGTGATCGCACGGACCACTTCCCTTGCTGGGAAACGAAATGCCAACAGCCTCGCAAACACGAGAGGTTTTCTCCTTAGCTAAGCTCGCTTATAAAATATTTTAATTGTAAAAATACAGCAGCTAACTCATAAATTGTTACGTGTCATATCTACATGAATCAAAGTCATCTATTGCTGAAGCCATCCCTATATTTGCCGCGGCCCTCCGCCCTATCATGGTCCCGCGATGGCGAGCTACTCCGACGTTTCTGCTTTCTCCTCTCTCTGTCCCGACTGTGGCTTCTGCTTCTGCTTCTGATTTTTTCCTTGCGTCTTTCCTTCTCCACACTGCGGCTTCTTTGCCGACTTCGGTCTTTATCTCTGGAACGCTGCCCCTCATCTTCTCTTTTATCTCTCGGCCTCCTTTCGCGGCTCCGACTACGATGTCGGCTGCTCCGATCACGACTTCGGCTACGTCTTCGTGTGCTTTCTAATCTGTCACGGCTTCGACTTCGTCTTCTCGAACTGGCTGTTCTGTCACGACTTCTACTGCGCCTGCGCGAGCCGTTGGTTCTGTCACGGCTACGACTTCGTTTTCTGTCACGCTCCGAACGTGACCTGTGATCAGGACTTCTTCGACGTTCATGACTCCGGCTGCGCTTTCCCCTGTCCCGTTCTCTGTCAAGATCTCGTTGTCTCCTTATTTCACGTGCTGCCTCTTCAGCTTTGGACATTCCACCTTCTGACGGGCTGTAATAAATAGAAAGTCCCAAACGTGTTGAATCATACAGGCAGTAAACATTTTTCATAAGTTGTTTCCGAGGCAAACCCCTAACTATCATCCCAGGGTGCAATGCGGCCACCTAACTACATCCTGTGTCAAATGGCAACTCAATTCTAACCTGTTTCCATGACAACCACATTTTGAGCGACAGATCTGGCAGAATTTCACAAATTTTTCCTTTAAAAATATTTTCACACGTTTCTTGATTCGAAATCATAGTTTTTATTAAATAAAGTACTCTGGTATGTACATTCTTAAATTTGGATATCTGAATCATCAAAAAATCCAAGATGATGGAGTTGTGACTTCATACAACGTCATACCCGAAATAACTAATTATTTAGTACACCAATTTCTATTTGCCATCTCCAATGACTTCAGAGTTACTGGATGCAGGTACTGTTCACTCCTCCCTTAGTGCCAGCCCCATTCTCACACGGAGGCAAAAGCTTCCACAAAGAGCAAAACAAGTCCTCGACAGTCCCTGTTTTCTATATACCACTTCAGCAGGAGCTCGAGTACTTCTCACACTGATTTCCATTTGTGACTCAACATATTAAAGAACTAACTGGCAACCGGATAAGGAAGGCTTTTGCAAGGCTTCTGGGAAAGGGATGAAATCATCTACTGATGTCGCAGGAATGAAAAGCTCCAAATAAGGAGACACCCCAGAACTAGACTGGATAGGACTAAGTAAGGTCAGTAAAATTAAACTAACTAAAATATAATAACAGAAATGTTGGTGACATACCAGTGCCTTACCTGTCTGCCGGCTCTCCCCTCACCCGCTTCACGGTGTCCTCTGCCTCACCCCAACCATCACTGGCCGTCCGTCTGTGATCGTCATTCAGATTCAAAGCTCTCAGTCTTCTGTCGATATCTTTCTGTGCTGGAACCGGTATCCTGGGAAATAGAGTGCCATACCACTCCAGTTTCAGAAGGAAGCTCCTCACCAACTGTCCAATCGTCATAGTACAACCACCACCTGCCTTGACATCCAGCTCCTAGTGTATAGGGAGGGAGGGTGCATAGAAAGAAACAAAACTTTTATTAAAGAGAGGAGGATATACTAAAATAATATATACATCCAAGATCCACATGCTAGCTGTTACCTATATTGTTTGTTTACAATGAATCCATTCACAATTTGCAAAGGTCTAAGGAGAGTCAAAATATTGCTGCATCTTATTTCAAACCCCTGGTTTGTGCATTAGTGACTGGGCCATAGCAAGGGAAAAATGATTGGGGGGGGAACTGTGGCAGCCTCAAGTGTATTTGTAGGAAGGAGTACCACTACTGAAGGCTCAAGTTCCTTGGGGGTGTGGAGGCATGCTCCCCAAAAATTTTTAAATATAGGGTTCAGAATAGCATTTCCTGACTTCTGAGAGTAGTTTCAAGCAACTTCAAATGGTTTTGAATTGACAGAAAATTGATCTTGTGGCTGGCCAAACGAACCTGTCAAAATAATTGGGGGGAGGGGCAGGTGGATTCCCCAGCCCCTTCCCCTGCTATGGCCTGAGTGAACACATGTCAAGGAGTTATAACTCAATTGAAACGTTTTAACTGTGTGTAGGAAATACTGGTCTGGTATACACTCGTAAGTAATGTGGAGAGGGCATATAAACAGGGAAACTCAAAATTTAATCTGGACAGGAGGGGGCAGGGAGTTTGTAACTAAAAGAAAAAGCATTCTACAACACAGAGACAAGCACCTATAAGTTGTCACTATACTTATTTTCAGGATGAGAACATTATTTATTTGGGGCTTACGACTGGACAGGATTTTACATTATCACACTCATGCTCTGGGAAGGGGGCTTATAACCAGGGGAGCTTATACATGTAAACAGAAGTTCATGGCACATGTATTGTTTCTTTTGCATGAATGTTGAAACAGTATTCTCAGGTTTTGCTACTCCAGTTCTCCTCAAAATAAGCTTTTTAGGGTACATTAAAACCTCTTTTTTTTTGTATTTCAGCATATGTACCAGAGCTGGTATATAAAGGACTTCTATCAGTTAAGATATCTCCTACATGTATGTTACTATTTGAACATGACTCAGACCATGCATCTGTTGCAAATTACAGTATGTCTTGTAGCACCGTAAATTACGAACAACATCTAAAAAACTTATGTATAATTCAAGGGTCTAAGAAGGCAAATCAGTCTGTTCAGTTGATTAACCTCTTATCAAGTCATCTTGGAATGTAATTCAACAAGGAATGTTCAGCCCAGTGCAGATTGCGTCCTGTATTGAGTTACGACCCTCCCTACAAACAGTTACAATGAAAACACACATCAAAACCAAATTACACTGCAGAAAGGGCAGATCAAAAGCCAAAGTAAAATCACATTAAAAGTAAACTGCAACTTACCACTGCTTTAATAATGTCTAAATCATTTACTGTACACGTAAATACCATACACATGTGAAGATAATACTATTTAAATGTAGAAACACTTTCACTTATAATCTCTATGTTATTATCTTGACTTCCTTTATTTAATAATATTAAAGTTCGTAAATATTCATTTTGTGACTGCTTCATTTCTGTGGCTGTCAAACTGAACTAGTAACTCTCCAAAATAGATTATAGGTTATGTTAGTGTTAAAACAATCTTCCTCACAAGTTTCTACTGCATAAATTTCAGCTACAACTAAGTGCAAAGTGTAAATGGTTATGCCTCTTATCCAGTAGCCTCTTACCTGAAAACCTGGAATGTTCACAGCATGAATGGGGAATAAAATTTATTGATGGTTTCATAAAAACTGGAAACATTGCAGTCTGAGGGCTGAATTACGAGTTGATATCAAACTTGATATCAAAGAACAGTTCCATCTCAATCCCTTCTATATCACTACCCACCTCCTCGTCTTCCAAGTAAGGTTCATACCAGTCCCAGAGGTCTGTGGGTGGTTGTGAATATCTGTAACAGTTGCCATACATAGAAGCACGTCAATACTACACAGCTGACAGCTAGAACTCCTACACATAATTATTTCTTATTCATTTTCTTTATTATTTTCTTCAATAACAAATTATGCCATTTTCTCAAGAACTGTGTTCTCCAGTTCTTTAAAGGAATCCTGGAGTGAAAAACACGCAAAATGAAAGAATTTGTTACACCGAATTACTCTGTGAAGTTTTTGGGGTCCAAAAGTATCACGCCAGCGACAATGGAGCGAAAACTTTTCCCTATTTTTGCACTTCAGTCATGGGCCAGTCATCCTGGATTATGATGACAGTGAGCTGCCATTCCCAGGCTCCTCGTAATTCAATGTAACAACTTCTTTTATTTTGCCAGCAAAGTGTTATTTACTTCAGAATTTCTTCAAAAAGCCACATTAATGTACTCAATAATTGCCATTTGTACTTTCTAATACTGTAATGGGTTATATTAGTACATGAGTCAATAAAGATTTGAATAATGAACTTAACAATTGCAGAGATGTAACACTAGACTGTCTACAGAATGAATGATAGCCTGTTCTCTAAGCTGCTACTTTACGGCAAACTTGCCCATGGCAAGGTTCGTATGGATTGCTTCATTTAAAATTTAAGGACTTTTTTTAAGACCATTTTACATTTACACAATTTTAGGACCTTCTGACACAGACACTTAAAAGCATTTGGGAGAGTCCTGGTTTTCCTCCTTTCCCGATATTGCAGTCTTCCATTTTCAGAGCTGTTTTTTAGGACTTTTTTAGGACCTTCACATTTTTTGGACTTCTGAGTACTAAAATTTGCTTTTCTAAATTTAAGGACTTTTCAGGGTCTTTTTTAATGACTGTACAAACCCTGCCATGGCAACAGGTGAGGACATGTAGTAGTCCAAAATAGTGCCAGAAAGATTGCAGCAAGGAAGACCTGCACATATTTGCCTTTGACAGTTCCAGGTGGTGGGGCCTCACTGCAGAAAGACCAGCTTACAGGAACCAGATCCTGAACAGTAAACTTCTGTCTGATATCAAAGTCGTTACCTGTGCTGAACCATAGCAAAATGCCATCATGCCAGGAGAGTCTCCCATCATCAAACATGTGGGGATTATAGTAGTAGCAGTAGCCACTGGACAGGTTGTATCTTAGCTTAGTTGAACTGCCACTTACATGTACATGTAAACTCAAATTGAGAGTCACAAGTTCATGCATTAGCATTTTAAATACGGCAGGAAAATTCAACAAAAAGAATGTTGGTTCTGAACAGGTTTATGACTTTAAAGTCTTGTGGCATCTCTCCACCTCAAAGGAAATCCCCAATTACATACCGAGGTCAGAGTTAGTACACAAAGAGAAAACATACCATGTCACCTACCTACCTGATGTACATGAATCCAAGACCCCTTATAAATGGTGAGTCAACATGAGTTAACAAACCATTTAGCTGCTTTCTTGTCAGCTTGAGAGTATACAGCTTGTACAACAGACAGTAAGCTGTAGACACTATGCCACCAGCACCAACGCCACGCACCTGCAATGGGCAAAAATGTTACAACAGTTCAAGTTGTGTATGATCATGAGGAGCCTCGCCCAATAAGCCTCCACGGCTTCTATGAGGTTTCCTCACCATTACATGTACTTAATATTAATACATTATACATTACAAGCTTGCTGTAAAGTATCATGTAATATGGCAAATCATTAAAGTGTAAGTGTAAAGTGCAAGCTACAGGTATCAGGGTTTTCAATAAGAGCAGGCACTCTTGTTGTTTGTGCTGACTGGCTAGTGTACTCATGCATGTACAGTACTGAAGACCCCATCGGCACATATTTCTTTCATCACTAGCCATTATTTTCTGAATATAACTACATAAAACTTGATGCATATCTAGACAACTGGAATTCCATGACAATATTTTTTTTTCTCTTTGTTGAACTGTAACATTTACATACAATATGTGTACCGAGTATATATGTATGTTTAGTGAAACCACAATAAAACAAACTGACAAAGGACTAGAAGAATAATTATGTTTATTACATATACTGTATCAGAGGTTCATTTAATAAAGCAGGGTTTCAATCAATGCAAGTAATTTTGCTGGCTGAATAATCAGGTTCATTACATTAGGAGCTCTATTCAGGGTTTTCACTCATTTGGAAAAATGAAATTCCTGACTTTTCCCTGACCAAATAGAATTCTCCGCTTACCTGCACACGAAATAAATTCCAAAATACCTTTTAAATGTCGATCAGAAACTGCATTTTTTGGAGGAAAACACTGTCACAGCCAAAACAATTAATTATGTGAAGCCTGAATATAAGATTCCTGACAATTCCCTGGCCTTGAAATGTTCTTTTTCATACTCTTCCTTGACCATGGGAACCCTGTTATCAAATAATATTCATTACATGTATACATGTAAATAACATGATTCCACTCTGCAGCAATAATGCAATATCATGCAATATTGTGTGAGCGTGGTTGGCTCAGTCAGTTAGATCTCCAACTGTCAACCCAAAGGGCTTCGGCTCGATCCCTGGTCTTGCCGAGGGTTGACCATTTGTGTGACCTTCTCTTGCCACACTGTCTATGGACTGGTAAATGTACATTCAACCACTGGTCTAGTCTCCTGAAACACTATATATATAATTATATACGTAGGGAACTTAACATAACCCGTGGACACACTTCTCAAAAAGAGTAGAGTAGTGATCCCAGTGTTGTGGCCAGGGCCACATGGAAGATTACTTTGTGTAAATGTGTCATCCTCAATAAAACAGGTGCACTTATTTATGCTATCAAGATCATCATTAACTGTGCATTCAATACCCAAATTTCTCAGCTAGGATGCAAATGATTACACAACCAAAATGTTCCGTCTTGTCTCAACAAATACTTACCCCTCCACACATGCCGACCTGTCCAGATGTCTTTCTACTTCCTTTTTCCCATGGCTCCAGATGCTCAACCTGCAATTAAAATTCTCACAGATGAAACTGCTACTAACTTTTATGTACAATGACCCTGTGCTAACACTTCCACAAAAGTTTGCAAATCTCTGTGACTCGATACTTTCAACTCCAAATAAATGGACCCAACTAACAGTAAATATCCCTTACTAGTTTCTATACATTCCTCATACAATTCATGAATGGGTTAAGAGAATTAGGCAAATGACCTGAAGACTAGATGTCTCTGATCAGTACCTTTATTCTCGTTACCAAATGAATCTTTTTAATATTTCTGTATTGTTAGTATATGTAGTCTAAAAGACACTAATAAATTGCTGCGACTGAAACGGTCAATTAACTAATTTTATACTGAACACAATCACTGGAATTCCAATGAATTTCCACTGCAGCACTATCAAATACAAACTCCAAGTCAAGTTGTTATATCCCACAGACAGGATACTGGACTGGTGTCACTGAAACCAGACAACCACATGCTACAAGTGAAATGTCAACAGGAACTGGGATTGGACTTGAAGGGCCAGTGTCAAGGTTGATTTATCGTATTTTTGTAAAAACCACCAGAAATAATTCATATTTAATTTGGGTTTTTACTGTTTTGGAATAGGAAGTAGACTTTGCAAAAGTCACCAAAGGGGTGAAATTGCTAATATATATAGCAATTCATTAAATACAGAAAACATTATATTCAATCACTATGGTTGTTTTGATTTCTGTTTAACCCAATATGAAATCAAATTTGATGAACTGTATTAATCCAATTCCATCCGAGTCATCCTACACTTTATCCCCAAACTGCTTGTTTAGTTTTGCTGTGTAGGACCTATTTCTCAAATTAAACTGTTTACTTGATGTTATTTGGCTATTTTTCATAGCAAATAAAAATTGTGAAATTTTGGAGATTTTACTTGACAATGAGCACCCCTTTATGATTCCCAGATTGCAATCTTACTATGCAGCAATGTTTCAGAATGTATGATGACAAGTTTGACAAATGAAATACAATTGAAACCAGAATAATCTGCATTGGAGTTGGCAGGAGTGAGGGAGAGAGGGATAAATTTAATGATGCTTTAGAATACTCTGCAATGCAGAGCCTAAAATTATGACCAGTTGGATACCGACAATCAAATTTTTATACTTAATCACCAGCTGGTGACTAAGTTTTAATTATGAAGCCTTATGTTATACTTGTATAGAAAATCAATTTGAACTAACGAATTAAAGCATTGTAACTAAGTGCCTGTTGTAGTACATTTAGAGAAATAGTTTTGATTCTTCTATTGCCATGTTTACTGCTGCAATTTTGCTTCAGGCATCAGCGGTGCTCCCAGTAATGTTCAGTATTGTGGGCACAATCTGCAGCACCATGTGTGTGATTTTATGGGATGGTGCACTTGTAGGAGACAGGGTAGTATTCTTACATTTTTCTCAAAAGAAAAGCCAAGTACTGAAGATAACAACCTGGATCACTTAACTTCTGAGAAGAGAAATGATGAGACAGCTGAACTAGATGGAAAACAATCCAAGAAAAAGTTGACTGAGAGATGCAAACACTCCTGCCACACATGAAGTTTGAGATCAATTTATATCTTTATTTTGAAAACGAAAATAACAAGGAAGCTTTTCTATAGTTGTTTGTACCACAGATTCATAACTTGGAATCTCAAATATTAGAGCCTTGTTTTAATGCTAAAAACCACACCTAGTTTATCATTTTGTTCGTTTTATTACAAAGGAGTTTGTTTAATTTGGTCATTTGATGCATTTTCTGAAAGCCCTTTGAAATGTTCAAAGAAAAAGCCTCTTAGTCCCCCTCTCAAAGTTTTTAAATTTCTGCAAAATTGTAAAAAAAACCAAGAGTTTTTTAGAAAAATGCAGCTCTTGAACCGTTTCATTTTATGAGGGGGACTACATGTATGACAAAAATGTTTCTAGGTAAGTTATAAAGTGACTTTTAAAGGTTTCTGGACCAGATAGAAGGTCAATATCTATAACTATTTAACTGCATCCTGAGAGAGTTTGACACTTAAAACAAAATGGTCCCAAACAAATTATAAACTGACACAGTACAGTTCAACTTGCTATCCATCTGTCAATATAAAATTATTGAAATTTAAAGGTCAATATCTTTAATTTTGTAACACTGTTTTCTCTAGTTTCCAGTGGAAAAAACCTGTGCAATACATAATAGGAACTTAATAAAACTAATCCAAGTTAACTAGGTCTTTTTTTTTAAAAAAAAAGCAGGGGTCAAGCAGGGTTGCATGCTTGAATTAATGGAAGTTACATGTATGATCTAGAAAGACTTTGCATTTCATGAACATGACTACTCTGTCCGGTACGTAAGAATTGTGTCAAGTCTGGACTTCAGTTAAAAAGTAGCAAATTAGCAATAAAATATGTATTGTAGGGTCGTCAATTTTGACGGTCAACAATTATAGGTCGATCATGTGACAGGAACGACAAGTATATTTTGTGTGGCACTTTCAGCTTTCTTAAAGTATTTTCCAAGTCATCATACTAGGTCATAATACAGTGCACATACATTTCAAATGTACCTATCTCACCTGCCTACTGGGCCCTCAGAACCCCACTACCACCCTCCCCCACAGCAGTCAGGTTTGAACCCTTGGCCTCTAGATCTCCAGTCCAACACATTAACCACTGGGTGACCATGCACGTCCCCACTAGTCCTCCTTGCAATAATATAATCAAATTTATATAGTGACCAATAGTTCTGCCCCGCAACTGCTGGATTTGCATTTATCATGTTGATTCGAAAGTTTTAAATATACTTCGCCCATAGCCTAAAGCATTACTAGCTACAACCATGTACACAGCTACCTAACAGAGACTTGTTACCACTCCTGCACTAATTTCTTACGTGTAGAATCGAGAGCGGACTCCATTCCACGATTCGGATTCAGCCACAAGTGGAACAAGTATTTCGCGGCCATCGCAGACCAGTACAACGCTCTCGTTCAGAATGTTGATTTGAAGATTGCCATCTGCTCCATCAAGCTGTCGCTCCATTCCTTACCTTGTAATAGATCTCGTCCACCACCTCGTGATAGGTTTTCAATTGGAACAGGTGGTTCTTGAAATATGGCGACTGCAGCACGTTTGTTAGTACCATGTTGTTCATGTTCATGGTGCGTTCGTTGCCCCAGTGTGGAAGAACATTCGCTTTCTTCACCTTTCCCTCTGATCTTTCTTCCATTTTGTAAAGGTTCTAAACTTTAAAAGCGACTAAAACTATATCTAAAAGGTTGTAACTGAGCGAACACAATATAAAAACTTCGTTCTGGAAGCACATTAATACCAACTCGATCAACTGACGCGTTCCTCCATCCCATAATATGCCTCTGGTACCCAGTCCTTTAGGCATGTCTCTCATTCTCTGTTTAAACGGGGCACATGAAAGAAAATCGGTTCCCCCGCGAATTCCTCACTTGAGCGTCCCTCCATCAAGTGCCCCTCGACATTTAATTTGGAGCCAAGCTCTGTTGAGTGTTGTGTGTACTTTTCCACGAATTGTTGTTTATTATTAGTCGCGTGGATAAAGTTGTATAGATAAATCTTTAAAAGGCCCCTCTCGAATAAGCGCTCCCGTCTTCGTAATCTCTCCGGCTCCCAATCTTCGCTAGGAAGCAGTGAGAGCCGAGTGTATGAGTAAAGGAATTGGAAATCGAGTAACGGAAAATCAAAACACTGTGTAAACTACAAGATCACTACAACAAACCAATGAATGTGCCCGATCTGTTGCAGACCTGGATCAATAAAAAATCCGAAGAAACTTCAATTGAATGCGGCAGACAGACGACAGGCCACACCGAAGAACTCTCTACAGCAAGCCAGACAGTAAGTCCTTTAGTTTATTGACATCGTTATTTCTTTTAAACCACAAAGATAAAAGTTATATCACAGGCAAACCACGAGGGTTAGAAAAACTAAATAGTAAATTCTAGGACTAGATTGCTAAACGTTTCAGCCGGTTATTTTGAAGTAAAGTGATAATAATAGAGATTTACCCTATTAACATAAGTCAATGTCCTTTACTTGCTGCGGTCGCTTGTCAGCTTTTACAACAAGGGCGGCTAAGTACAAGCAATGTTTGGTACCAGGTCCTTTCATTTCGGTGAAAAATGCCAACAACTTTCACCAAGCTCGACAACCGACTGTCCAAAAGCCTTTTTATGTGGACAAACATTTCCTGTTTCGGAACTGATTAAAAATCTCTCACTTATTTTATTGTTCCTTCACTTTTTAAAGAAAATATCACTTTTCATATGTCCCCCGAAATTTTGGCATTGAGTGGAGAACGGGGGAGGGGGGGGTGGCACGCCTGAGTACGATAGACCAGGCCGATTTCTTCATGTGTCCGATGAGACTGTTGCTAGACTTCGTAAAGAAATGAGAAGGCGTGTAATTTAAGGACTACGCGTAGAAAATCATATTCAGAAGCCCAGCACAAATACAAAGATATTAAACTGCCAAGACCCGACTGGGCAGAGGATGAATAATGAATTGATTACCATATATGACTATAAGCATGAGTGACTTTACTAAATGTAAATTATGTAAACAAAGAGAAACGAGTGTGTTCAATAAAATAATTTTATTCAAATTATAAATTGTAGTCGAAGTTCAATTTCATGCTGGGACCAACGTTGAGTCTTT
>JANVCK010029564.1:0-13135 GCA_026546655.1 Epizoanthus illoricatus | reverse complement strand
GCGACAACTATCGGAACTGGTTCTGGCCAGACTGGCCCTGCTCATGGATTAGAGCCGCTCAGTTCTCCCGTTCCCGAGGGCAAGGGCGCTGGAATTTGGTGACTTTTTGGCGCCAAGCGCGCCTTGACAATTTCATTACATTCTCTCGGGCCGGTCAGAAAAAGGGAAAAAAGAGAGAAAGAAAGAGAGAGATAGGAGGGGAAAGAAAGAGAGGGGGGTACATATTGTTCTTTTTCTCACCTTTCCATACCTGTATTTTTTCTGTAGCCCTATATTATTCCCAAGAATATTTCCGACGCTTGCCTATTATTCTAAAAAAAAGTTACTAAAATAGTCAATCCAGTGTTACAGACTGTGTTGGTTATGTTGAACCGAGCGTTATGTATCTATATGATGGGATAGATCAACTAAAACTCAATATGTTATGTTTTTGCCGTGGGGGTGGAAGATTTGAGCTGACGTTTTGATCGCTAACCTTCTTTTGCTCTGACCAAGGGTTAGCGCTCGAAACGTCAGCTCAAACTTTCGACCCTCAAGGCGAGAACCGCATGCCTACTCGCGGACGTAGAAAAGTTATGTTGTTTTTAAAACTAGTAGTTATGTATCTATGCTGCAGTACATTAAAGCTCCATTCTCACGATACAGGCTTGAGATCTATTTATAACCACCATTCCGGTGCCTGGTTTCACCGCCCCACGCGAACTCAACCAATCCCAGACTTTCCAGTTAACTTGAAGCAATGTGACAATTTAGGACTTTTAGAATTTCCTTTTCAAGATATACGCTTTCTTTTTACTAAGAACCAGATAAATTTGGCCGAGGCTTAAATTCAGCCTCAAATCACTGGTTCTTAAATCGTTGTTATTTCTAATAATAATAATAGAACGTATTTGGAGCATTAGACGAAGTCTCAATGCTCTTACAATAAAAAGTTAAAAGTAAAATTACACTAATAAAATTACATGCTATTTTAAAACTGATTACATTTCATTTTCATAAAAACTACTAATTATAATATAAACGCAATAACTATAATAAACTACAATAAACTGTTGTAGTTTAGCGACTATACCTAATAAAATTGTTGTAGTTTGAAAAAAAGTAACAATACTGTACTTGTCACAAAGGGCAGGATAATGGGGCGTGTCCACGCGAAATTTTGGCACTAAAATGTAGGCCACATAGTTATAAAAACATATAAATGTGTTTTGTACGGTTTTGAACCTGAGCCCGCTCAGATCGTCATTTGGTTGTTCTTAGGTTGTTCTTAGAATTTGGCCAAATTTTATTTGAGTCTCAGTGTTCAGAGGCGTAGTCAGAGTGCCAGACTTCAAATTTAGAGGAGGAAAAACGAGTGCTGAAGGCGCGAGCTCCTAGGGGGGTCTGTGGCAGATGCTGCCCCGGAAGACTGATTTTTGAAAATCAGGTCCTAAAATAAGAAGTTTTTTACTTCCGGTGCATATTAGGAGGAAGCATTTGACTTCTCTGCCTGATAGCTGGCTGCGCCCCTGAGTGCTCTTAATATATAAGTTTGCAGATCAATTATTCTAAAAGCAATTCCCGAATACATGTAATGAACGCTTCCCCAATGACGTGGCCGTGGACTTGTTTGCGAGCGCAGAGGTCAGCTAGACCAGAACGCTAGAATGAATAGTTAGACAAATACGAACGTGCACTGGTACTGTGTTTGGATTTCTGGAAAGACTGAAGTGGAATGAAATTGAACAAGTTATGGTCGATCCAACAATTTCTGTTCTTTGACCACTGCCGGCTAGAAGCACTGTAAGTAACTCAGAGTCAGAGACGTCAACATTGAATTTTGGAATACGTGAGATTTCCATCAATTCAGCTTGAAATTATAGCACATATATGGAGCATTGGATTTGGAGGACAGATCAAGTCAAAGTTGTGTGAGAATTTATGGAGAAAATCCATAAAACAGGCGTAAGACAAATCCCAATGCGTGAGTTTCACGCTCAATGCCAAACATCTCTGGTAACTTCGCAACACGCCGATATCGTGGGAATCCAAAACAGATGTTAAACTAAGTTAGCAAATTGTTCTACATACTAAATATCTTTATATTACGCAACTGGCTGTTCAGCTGTATGCGAGTTGTGCTGGATGAATAATTTACTCACAAAGCATAAAACTTACTCCATGAGTTGCTTGCTGAGTCCCAACACAGCTCAGTTGAAAACCGTAGTATTTCCACACTCCAATCTTGACGTTCCTAAAGCAACCCATGATTGTATAGAAACTAGCTAACGTAAAAACACAGCATCCAACGTCAACTGATGATAAAATATTTTAGCCGCCATTTTTCAGTGGAGTGAAAACAACGTGACCGCGCCATCCAGGTTAGGGAACTGGTGCAAAATTAAATTCTTGACCCAACCTCGTTCCCAGGGCCATCCGCGCGCCAAAGCCCCAATCTCCCATTTCATCTGACTAAAGAGATCATGTGACATGTTCTGCGGACTACTTTGATCATGAAACTGGAAAGATTTGGTGAAACGACTGTGGTTTTAACCAGGTTTAACGTCTAAACTGATCTGAACATCGAGGAGTTAGGATCCAGAAATAATCCAAAGAAATGTCAGTGTTCAATTCATCGGTTGTCTGGCTTGTTTTTGTCGTTATGATGCTTGGACAGGCTGGATCACACCCGCAATGTTTGGACAATACCGCGCCATTCAAACTCGAGAAAGGCTTGTATTTCTGCCCCTCTTGGGACAGCGAATATGGGTGTTGTCATGGAAGACAGGACTTTAAAATCTATGCTGCATATCGGCAGATCATGTCGTCCTTTAATCTCCGAAACAAAACGGCTTGTGCCAAGATGCTACGACAAGTGATGTGTCTGGAGTGTCATCCATACGCGGCCCACATCTTTGCATCAGAAGGAAACGCTGAGTTTGATATCAACTCAGCTACTCCTGGACTATGCAATGACTTTTGCCGAAAGTTTTTTAGAGTGTGTTCAGAGGTAATCCGAATTCATTTTTGGCAGACAGGAAAGTGGGTACCAAAGAACAAAACAAGTGCTAACAGTAACAACTCTTCCATCAGTGAGGAAGAGTTTTGTCGTAGCATTAGATTACCAGATCCGGATTATTGCTACCCGGATGTTCAAAATGTTGATGAAAACATTTTTGGAAGAAGAAACCAAGAAACTAACAAGAGATGTGTTTGTGCACAGCTTGTAGCTTCATCATTACGAAATCCGCTGGCTGCTATGCATGCAGGCGATGGTACTAATCGTTTATTTGTAGCTGAACAGTTGGGGGAGGTTCAAGTCTTTCTTGCAAATGGCACTCGTCTCCCAGACCCATTTCTAGACATCAAAGACAAGGTCTTAACATCAGCTCGGAATGGTGATGAGCGTGGCCTCCTGGGCATGGCATTTCACCCCAATTATTCTGCAAATGGCCGTGTGTTCGTATACTATTCCTCTAACACAATCAAATACAGATCTGGACACAAGAGTGTATTGAGTGAGTACCAGCTTGCCGCAGACAACCCAAATAGGTAATGACAGTGCCTATTGATGTAAAGCTAATGTCTCGTGATTTAACACCAAGACATCTTGAGATCTATTTATAACTACCATTCTGGTGTCTGGTTTCACTGGACCTTACAAACTCAACCAATACAAGACATCCCAGTTAACTTAAAACTCACTGATTGGTCACTAAGGACTCCTAAGGTCCTTCCTCATATAATGAGACATTAGCTCAACTTTGTTTCATGTAACCTCGTTCGCTAACTAGTATTAATTCTATCTGAATTAGGCCCTTGGGAGGTTTCTGGGGCCTGGGGGGGGAGGGGCAAGAAGTGCCCATGGCCTCAAACTCCAGAACATTTTACTACAGGCTAATGTAATGAAATGTGGATGATAAGTAGTACATCCAAAATATCTGAACGTGTTGACAGGTCACATGACATCACAAATCCACCATTTTGGATTTCCTGGTTTTCATCTTGGGTTTTTGTTGATATCAAAAATGTTGATTTAAAATTGTTCAAAAAGTTTAGAAATGGACTTTAGTTGTACAACGTTATAATATTAGAGTAAAAAATATAAAGGGAAAAAATCTGACCTGCCATTCAAAATGTGGTTGCCATGGCAACAGATTAGTCAGTGAACAGAAAAAAAAGTTTGACATACCAAAATGTTTCTAATCAATATCTTCAAGACCTTAAGGGTTCTTTAGTTAAAGATATTTAAGAGTGGCATGGGTAATTTCTGCCTCCCTCCCCCTCCCTTAGGGTGGATAGAATTAGAATAGAACTTATGCACCTATTGATGTTAAGCAGGAGGGGGGGGCAGGCATATGTGGGGGATTTGACAGTGATTAGTTGCCCTTGGTGGGGATATTTGACCATTTTAATCAAATTCTGGCAAGTTTTTACAGCAAATAAGTGACTCATTTGACCATCAACGATTGCCCTGGGGTGGGGAATTTGAACAGAAATCCTTGAACAAGTTCAAATGCCTGGCCTTTGCCTGGCCTCCCCCCCCCCTTGAGCTTAACATTGATAGGTGCATTAATTCAATAGCCTCATTAATAATTATAGTGATACTAGGACAAGTAGAAGTACATGTAGCTGACCATATTACAGGGTTGCCACGGTCCTTGAAAATCCTGGAAAGTCCTCGAATTTGAAAAAAAATCCAGGCCTGGAGAATCCTTGAAAATCATTCAAGGTCCTTGAAAATCCTTAAATTGTCAGCCGGCTGCACCACCAGAAAATTAACTGTGTTAAACTTTGATTTCAAATGCACAAGATGAGCACTCCAGCTAGTTCAGAAAAAAACACAGGCTTGCACCTCCCTGAAGCAATTTTGTTTCTAACAAGATTTATCATTACATGTAGCTGTAAGTTTTGGCCAATCTGTAATCAGGTTAGGTCTCCCATTTTTGCCATGCATGGCTGGCATGAAAAACCTATCATTTTATTTGGTGCACAAGGTCCTTGAAATTCCTTGGAAAGGTCCTTGAAAAGTCCTTGAATTTCATGTTCAGTTAAGGGTGGCAACCCTGACATTATATAGAGGTCATACATGTAGCATTCCAAGTGACCATGAGAGCAATTCTATTTATGCAGGAAAGTACCCAAATTCAAATTAATGTATTTAAAACTTATGTTTTCTCTTGATCGAAGAAATTTGTAATGCATGTACAGTTTTTGGAGAATATTTTGAACTCTTGTAAAATCCAACAATATTGTTCAAACTGATAACACTAGTGAAAATTATAGAAAGAAGAAATGGAAAGGTGTTATTGTTATGGGATGTCCACACAATTGAGGCCAGAGAAGCCGGTAACTGACATTTGCTATACTGAACTCACACCTGCCATTCCATGTTTTTTGTTTAAATTAATACATGTTAATTCATAACATAAACATGAAGTAGCAAACTTAATTTCTGCTGTGTTGTCTATCAATAGAATTGACCCAATGAGTGAGAAGGTTCTCCTGGAAGTGGCTCAACCGGCCCCTAATCACAATGGAGGCCAGGTGTTGTTTGGAATGGACGGGTATTTGTACCTGTCACTTGGTGACGGAGGTGGTGCTGGGGACCCATTTGGAGAGATTGGAAATGGACAAAACAGGTATAAACAAAACTGCCATCTTGTTTTTTGGTTAGCAACTTGATTTATTTTCTGGGCCTATTTACTTTTTTATTCATGGATGACATAAAAAAACTTCAAGAGAAAACTATAGAGGGGTGTTTAACTAGTTCATGTCAGTATTTTTGCATTGTAACAGTTGGTCATAGTCAGTTTTTCTCGAGGCTTTCTACATTACAAATTTTTTTTAAAAAGCCCAACATTAATGAAGGCCTCAAAGCCTCTAGAGAATGATATGTTTTTCTGCAATCTCATTACATTTCTTTGACATTGTTAGAACACTAATTATCCCTGCCACAAAACCTACATGTACTTGTTGTTTTATTTCAGAACATGACTATGACTCTGGAATAGAGCTGAAATATTGTATTATAAATTATACCATCAAATCTCATATAACTAAACTAAAACTTGATTTTACATGCACAGCAGTGATCTCCATTCTCGGAATAGTTTTCTTCCTCATGTATTCAAAATTATTGGGTGGCTCTGGATTCATATCTTCCCATACTCCATCTTTTTCATACAACTTGGCCTTTCCTTACACTACAGAACATCTGCATGGGCTTAATTCTGAATTCTGTGTATTTTACAGAGATTTTACATGTGCAAGTGTAGCCCAGTATAGCTGTGTTGTAACAAAACAGGACTTTATGTGACATGATTTTTTTAATAGATTCACCCTGCTAGGCTCAATCATTCGTATTGATGTGGACACAAAGGATGGCTTGCCTTATGCAATCCCACAAGACAACCCATTTATAAAAACCAAGGGAGCACAACCTGAGATCTATGCCTTCGGAGCCCGCAACATGTGGAGGTGTTCAATCGATAGGGGAGACAAGAAGACACAGGAGGGGAGGGGACGGATTTTCTGTGGTGACGTTGGTCAAAATCGATTTGAAGAGATTGACATCATCACCAAGGGTGGTAACTATGGGTGGAGAGCGTACGAAGGGTTCAACTGTTATGATAGAGGGCTTTGTAACGGACAGCTGGCAGGTTAGTCCTGGCTTGTTTGAGAGCTCATGATCAGGTGTACATGTATGTTTGCCTGTTTACTCTAGTGGGTAATCATGAAAAGACAGAAGGGAAGAGAACCATGATTACATGTACATGTACCTAAGTAAGTACACTGTGTCAGCAGTAAAGACAGTATTGTTTATGGCATTCCAAAGGGTTTACAGCATAAGTTCTGTTTAGTAATGTTGTCTAAATAGCATTCACTTTGTCATGTTCAAACTGCTATCTTTCCTCATGTATAACACTGTCAAGATGATGTCAGCACTCCAAAACAATAGAGAAATATAGAGTCACAGCTTTGTTGGCTTTCAGTGAACTGAAACTGATTCTGCATTGTAGAGATGCCCTGTTCTAGCATTTAAATGTCTTAAGGGTTAGCTTGAACCTTGTACTTATCCAGCAGATTTACTCTTATGTCAGATCAGAAATTCACAGTTGTACCACAAGGAACAAGAGTGCAGTATGCTAGAAATCCCATTATGTAGAACTGCCACAGGTCAGAGGTCTTTTTTGTTGAGAGCAGTGCAACTGTGGAACATTAGCTGCCAGACCATCTGAAATCCACAGACAAGTTCGATAGTTTTGAAACTGCTATCAGGAGTTTTGTAAGTGATGAATTTTACCAGCTGCAATATTAGGTCTTTTAGATTTTAGTGTTTTTTAATAATAATGTATTAGTAGACAAATTTTCTAGATTTAATTAGATAATTATAATTTTATTGTAATTGTTAACTGAAAAGTCACCCAACCACAACTAACCCTAATAATTCTGGTACCCAAATAAAGGGAGCACCCCAAACTAATATGATGTACGTACACTAACATACTGTAGCAGTAAATAAATACAAGTTTCACTTTAATTTGCCTACTTGTAGAACTTAAGCTTTATTGGTTTGATGACAGTGAAAAGGGACCTATCTTTTTGTGCCCTTTCTCAGCAGATGCAATCCCTCCAATCTTTGCATATAGTCATTCAGTGGGGAAATCTGTAGTCGGTGGATATGTCTACCGGGGAAGTGAGAATCCCAGTTTGTATGGAAAGTATATTTTTGCCGACACTTGGAGTGGGTATGTATCATCAACAGACTCAGTCTTATCATTATTGTACACAGAATGACTATAATTCCACAGAAAGAACAACAGAGACTAGGTCACAAATTATGTCAGCCACATATACATGTATATGTGAGCCTGTGTTGTCCTGGGCCCTATAAAGTGTTTTCCTATCAGGTAGATAATAAGCCTTCAGTTACTATCTGTCTCCATTCTCCTTTATCCTTAGTGGGACATACATGTACAGATTTTATATTTATGTAACATAATAATGTTTTAAGGGTGCAGTTAACCTTGTTAGCCCCATCCCAACCCACAGCCCAGAAAACCTTGGGGTACCAATGGATCCTTAAAAAGTCTTATTTTGATTTAGTAGGCATTTAATTTTAAGGCCTAAGACTAAGACTAAGACTAGGATTAAGATTAAGATTAAGATTAAGATTAAGATCTAATTTAATCTGATTTAATGAATTATAAGAGAAAATTACATGTACATGTCCTACTGTATGTTACAATAAATGTTCTTTCCACTGGCAGAAAACTAATGATGCTTACTGAAGACAAGGCAACAGGCAAATGGCAAGAGCAAGTGTTCTGCCTGGGGGCCAAGGAGCACTGTACAGATGGACTGGTTGGCAACATTCCGCGTTTTATCCTCTCCTTTGGAGAAGATGAACAAGGTCGGTGATTGAGATATCTTTCTAAAGTTTGTATCTCAGCTGCAAGCTGTCGTCACTGATAACTGCACTTTGTAACTAAGTTAATTAAAGTGGAGACTGATTTTATTTCCTGTTTTAAAAAAATTACAACATTTTAGTCAAAAAGTTAAGATTGGAGATCAGAAAAATAAGAGACAGGAACAGGTTAGAATATAATAAAAAAGACAACACATTAAGGGCGCGTTTGTTTTGGTTATTCTTATTCCGGAATAGGAATATACGGCATACATTCTGGCCATTCTGCTACCTGGAACAGAATGCACAGAATGTATTCCAAGTATTCTGGAATAAGAATAGCTCCTAATAAAACGCTTATTCAATTAATTCTGGCTATTCTCATTCCGGAATAGTCCCAAAAAAACGCGCCCTAAGTAAAATGTAACATTGGGTTGATCCAGAACCACCTGGAAAGCAGTTACGTGCCTAACTGAGATAAAGCAATCTGCTGTGCAGACCCAAACGAGCAAGAAGGTTATCATTGTGGTTACTGAAAGTTTGATATAACATACTGTATATAACACCTTGGGATAATTTGGCACTCAAATCATGAAACAAACACAAATCATTTAATAATTTTTAAAGTCACATGACTTGTGATGTCACCAGCTAGGAAGTATTTCTGTGATCCATATACATGTAGCTTCCTGGTTGATATACTGCTACATACACTCACATAATTCAAAACAGAATATTTTATTACATTTAGCATTAGATATATATTATAATGTATTATATTTATGGTTGCATGGTCTGTTTATTACATTTAGCATTAATTTTATTACATTTTTGGTTAGTATTACATTTAGCATTATTATTACATTTAGCATTGTTGTTAGTGATTTACCTAATTTTATCATTGTTTTACCATTGTTATTACATTTAGCAGTGATACATAATTATACAACTTACTATAAATTATAGACACACAAACCTGAACACACCATAAATATCAAGCCATACCCATGGGCATGTATTTTTGTGGCATGTATGCATCATGACTACAGTATGTATAAAGTACATGAATGTAAAAAAGTATAAGTATATAGCTACTCCAATCAAGGATTTAAGAAGCCAGATTGGCTTATCAGAGCTCGGCTGGCACTTAACCCTGGTTTCTGTAGCATGTTCAAAGTGATCGAGAGTATTACTACTCCCCCTGGATGGGATGCTGGTCCATTGCAACGTTACGCAGCATTTTTTTTGTCAAGTTTAGCCCCCAGCAATTTGCCAGGTACATGCATTTATACACCTGGAGAAGCACTGTGAGAGTAAATGTCTTCAGGGTTCCCACGGTCATGGAAAGCCATGGAATTTGAAAATACCTGGAAAAGTCACAGAATTTAGGAAAATTGGTCTTAGGTCATTTTTGGCCCAAACAGATTCTTGCTGTTTTTAAAAGTTTAAAAAGTTGTCACAAAAAAAATAAAATCTAGCTAAAAAACAGAGGAATAAGTTCTTTTCTCCATGCTTGCACACTGCTCTCGTCTGGATATAAGGTCATGGAAAAGTCATGGAATTTCATTCCCAAGTTTAAGTGGGAACCCCAATCTTGCTAAGGACATTACATGATATGAGTGCCAACAGTAAAAGTAATGTATGTGAGACAAAGCAAGGTGCACGTGGGTGCATGTATACTGATGTGGATTTCTAATACATGTAATGTAAAATAGCATCTGTGGTTCGAGGGAGGTGCATATGCATAGCAGGTATAAAGTGGAAGTTTATGTTCTGATCCTCTTTCTCTTGTGACAGGAGAGCTTTATATCCTGGCCACAGATCTTCCCAGCACTCAGAATGCTGCAGGGAAAATGTACCGTCTTGTAGACCCTGGCAAAAGGTGTAATGCATGTGAACATGTTAGGTGAGAGTGGTACTTTGTAATGCTTTATGCACACTAGAGTAGTTGCTAAATTTAGTCCCACTAAATGCATTTTTTTGAATAGTCTTTCAAGTTTTTATTACTTTTTCTATGTTAAAAACTAAAGAAATCACTAAATTTAACAGTCGCTAAATGCCAAGAGGGGGAATCACTTAAATTAGTTGCTGCTAATAACAGTAATTTTAAGGTATCAGTTATCTTTAGGATAAAATAGAAGTGTTGTTACTGTAAACTAACTGGATCTATTCCTCAATGTATTAAACTTTAGTGCCCCAACAACTGCAAGTGATGCCAGTCCAGGCCCGACAGGGAGTGCATTTATTCTGTTGACCCTTGTGGTGGTAGTGGCAGACCTTGGCTTGTGAACACAGTGTAAGTAGAGGTCAAAGCCTTTAAGGAAAAGATCAACTTCTTCACCACAACTAGTTGAAAACCGCCTGCTCTACTGTATCAATAGTCTGTTGCCTTGGTTACTATTATGTCATGCTGCATTCTCCACGGGTATCAAGCTGCCAGGTAGTAGCCCAGCTTTGCAGTTGCTGGATCCCGATCTGCCAGTTAAGGTGGATTGAAATTGTAACAACCATACTATTGACCCACTGACACTAGACTGGTGGCCCACTATATTGTGTCTAGTCTGTTGCCATGGTTACTGTCATATCTGCTGCCTGTTCCATGGGTATCAGGCTGCCAGGTAGTAGCACTTTGCAGTCACTGGATCCCGATCTGCCAGTTATTGGGTGGACATGTAACAACCACTGACCCACTGAGTTAGACATCCACTTAACATTGGACATGTGTTTGCAGATCTATACCAACAGCAACCACCGAGAGTTCACACGGACGTGATAACATCATCAAGTTGTAACTCAGTTAGTAACTCCCATGATCCATTGTGTTTTGGTTTACTTTTACATCCTAATTTATATAACTAAACACCATACTCTGGTATATACTATTTATCTTACAATGAAATAAGCTTGTATTTCAGGGGCGGATTTTGGGATGGGGCCAAGAGAGCCACGGCCCCCCTTTTGTTGTCATTTTTTGGTAGAGACATGAAGCTGGATTTTACAGTTTTCTAAGATGGGCCCTTCAGCCCCACTTTCTGCCCCCCCCCCTCGTCCCCCTTGAATTTTCTGGATCCGCCTGTGTATTTGTATGTAGGAAAGCAATAAAAAACGTATTGCCGGTTAAACCCTTGTGTTAAATTAAATCAGGCATAGAACGTAGCTTCAGCATTTTAAGTTTTACAGTTTTTTTATGCATGTGTAAACATATCTAAATGTAACTCGCACAATATAAATGTTATTATTTATAAGTAATATTATTTATAAGTATTAGATGTATCATTATAAACGTATTTCTCCACAGTCATTAAATGTGCCGTAGAGGGTGGAGAAGAAGTTAGCGATATATAGAAACAAGATAGGCAGTTAGAAATAAGTTAGGCAGTTAGAATTATCAGGTATATTTGAAGGTTTTAGTGTGTAGTCTCCAAAATGTTTCATCCATATCAAACAATTTAGACTGAAAGTAATTTATCCACCCCTCCACCTCACCACCCCTCCCCTATATTCAATGAGTGCTCCCTTATTGATCTTTTATCACACAATCTTAGGAGCCGTTATTTTCCTTCATTTTAGCTCTGGCACTCAAGAAGACTAGTCCAACTAGTTGAAATATTTGCCATTAAATCAGCCCAACCTGCCGTAGTGCCAGCCCTGCATTTAATTTTGTATATTCTCAGAATGTTGACGACGTGAAGCAGGGGTTTGTCAATGTTTTTCGTTGTTTTCTTTCTTCTTTTCATTTATTTGTGCATTTTACAACTAAGCGAGCAAGGGTGTGCAACTCCCACTTCAGTGGCTTTTGTTCCATCACAATTTATTATGGTTTACTATTTTTTTAATCAGGACCGCGTGATCGCACACAAAATATATGGGATCAGCCAAGATTTGGCACATCGGAGCCAAGCTTCTGGTCGCAAAATCCAGAGGCAGAGGATCTTCAGAACAATATCCTTCCATTTTCCAAACATAAATGAAAGAAACAAACAGAAGGTCTGTGAATTTTGACGAAAGATGAGAAATGAGAGAAAAGGAATGGAAAAACAAGCAAACACTTTAATAAAACCTTGCATGTAACTGATTGATTTGACACGACGCTTTTACTTTGAACCACTCAAAAAGATTTCCGGTCGGAGTTCAGCTGCTGAGTACTTGACAAGGGTTCGGAAGGGGCAACTGGGTTGGAGAGCTCTGGTCATCTAGTCATTGTAAACGTGTTACTAGATGGGGTAATTTGCTTTACTTGCCTGGTATTAGAACTGAATTGGCCAAGAGGTCGTTCTATTATCATGGGTGTGTAGTTTTAATCGTTTTAATTGATTATCTCCTAGTATTATTGTCTTTTAGTATTTTTAATATGTATCATTAGTTACCTGCCTATTGTATTTGTTATATCTCTTAGTCTTAGAGATGATATAGTTAGATTTAGTTTTACATTAGTTACATTAGCTCCAGTGACTCGTTTACTCAAAAAAGATGTGAAATCCTGCTTTTCATATCGCGGAATAATCCCGGACGATCAGGTATTTTTATTTCTCGACCGCCCTAGACGTTTCCGACGTATTAATGTGTGAATAATACTGTTGGGGATAAATCGGAAAGGCACGAAGCGATTTTACTATTTTGCCGACATGTCCAATATTTCAGGGATTGCCTGCGATCATTCCAGACTCATTTGTCGGAACAATCCCAGACGATGAGGAATTTTTTCATTTCTGAGCTTCCCAGATGTTGCCGATATACATCTGGGAC
>JANVCK010029453.1:0-13137 GCA_026546655.1 Epizoanthus illoricatus | reverse complement strand
GGCCATGACCGACTGCAACTGACTGGTCACGGTCAGCCATCTTTCGACTCTGCTGACAGAATCAATTGGCATACTCTCACAAAGTTTACCATATTCCATGAAACCAATACCACAGCAGATTTGTAAAATATTTATTGACATTTCAATTAATCAAAACATTTTGTGCTGATAAATAATATTAAGTCTATTACAATTACAAAGTTTAGTTTCCTTGAAAATTTAGAACTAATTTACAATATAAAACACAGTTTTGTTGTGATCTGTGTTGTAGAAAGCTGTGAACCTTTGATGAGATCATTTTTTGTCATTTTACTAAGCACACTGTTATCAATCACTGAACTGAAACCAGTAGCTTGGAAATAGTTTCTACAATTGTAATATACTTCCGTTGCTCAATAGACACATTACTGGTCATGGAAAAAGTTTTATCCAATTAAAAAGTCCTTTTTGACAAATATACAACTGCAAACTCAACCAAACAGAGCTACACTATACAGTCATGTAGATTGTCAATTCCTTGAACAGAGGTGTATGTGAAAAAGTGATGTAAATAGTTTTGTTGCCACGTTAAAGATATTGGGGTAAAAAGGAAACAATGAACATTATAATTTTGAGGTCTGTTGATAGTGTGCAGATATATTACAAAATGGTAGTAAAAACACAAGATCAGCTTAATCATTCGTAATACAATTCAAATTTTCATAAGGTGTAATAATTTATAGAAATGCTTCACTGGACTGCAAGTTATCCCATCTAAAGAAAAGAGAATGGAAGGGAAACTGTTGATGGGAGGGTCTTCATAATTAGGATTGTAATAGATTACTGACTTATCAAAATGTGGCTCCAAACGAACTCTACTGGATTCTGAGCCACATGTGTATAAATGTATTTAATATTTGGTATTAGTAGGGTAGAGTTAATATTATTAGTGCTGAAGCATACTTTGCAACAGTGTCAAGGGTTTCATTAATGTATGACTCAAATCCAAGAGTGCCCATCCCCCCCAGGCATTTGACATTTTTAATTATTTTGTCAAATTCTATGCCATGGAAGCTATAGCCAAATGCCCTGTTGTCAAGAGATTACTTAGGTGTGAAATACCCAGCCCCCTATAGACAAAGGCATAGAAAAAGCATTTTAATTTGTCCAGTGTCAAGATCTGAAAAGATTTCTGTCCCAAACCCCCCTGCAAACTCTTTCTTCAGTGTTTTCAGAACATCAAGCATAAGTTCATCAAGTAAACACAAAGAAAATTCATAATGAAGGAGTTTAGAAGTTAATTTGATCAATCACAGCTGGGTTTTGCATGTTTTTATGACATTTTAACATGACTACTATAAAATAAAAGCGAAAACGGCACCTTGTAATGACTTGCTGCAAAGTTTAATTCTGGTGTCAAATTCACTGGAGGACACGAGACGAATGATTACAAAATTCCCAGTTATCTGGAACTAAACTTCTGTCAAATCCCGGGGGGATGGGCACTCTAGATTGACTTGTACATAACTACTAGAGTCGGTGGGTGCTGATCATAAAAGATGCATACAAAGTGTTTTATAGTGCAGAAAATAACTTGTACATGTACCAGTTAAACAACTTATGTAATAGGCAGGTACTGATGCCCCTCCCTATGTTAAGCCCCTCCCCCTCTCCCCTCCTCAAGCCTAAATACGAAATATACTATTATTTAATACACATGTATCTTATAATGTGTATTACTGAAGTGTACCGTGCTAGAAAAATATGGCACTGTATTTTTTAAAGTAAACAATAAATTATGTGCAAAGATGTGATGTATCAAATATTCCAATCCTATTAACCTGTACATTTGAGTCACAGTTGTTAACATACATGAAATATAAAATAGCAGTATGTTGAAGCATGTACTATATTAAACAACTCAAGAGTCACCTTAAGAGATGCAATTATACAGATCATAAACAACATACAGTACAACAGTAAGAAAATCAGCTGAAAATAAATGGTCCTAAATTTAGTCAGTTCTTGTCAAACTATGTCCATATGCTTCATGTTTGATCAGTTGAACTAACATTATCATCAACATTACATACACAGCCAAATGCAAAACCGCCCTCTTAAAAACTGCACAGGTGGCAGTCTACAAATTCATGCCACACGATACTGTGTTACATATTTACTTCAAATAAACATTTGTCTCAGAATTTATATACAAATTGGCCTTGTGTATTGATGATAATGCTATTGATAACCTAACTATTGTTGATCATTTGTTTATTTTGGCCCCTTGTAGTGTCTTTTGCTGCCCTTGCTCCGCTTGACCTGCCATCCCAATATTTGCACATACTGTACCCACCCCTTCCAGAATAATAATTAATTATAATGGTTTACTACCTCACCCTTTCACAATACACACTGCATATTTAGACCATGTGATTGCCATGTACTCTGAAAAGGTTGTTAATGTTAGCCCACCCCAATAACCTAAATGACTATAAGCAATCTTGAAAATAAGTCCATTTGCTTATAGACTACTAGTTGTCCCTAATTTTCCTCTTGAGATTTTCAAGTGGTATGAAAAGAAAAGACAGCGGTTGAGCAGGCGCACGAAAACTGGTGAGACATCCATTTCTTTTCTTTTCATATTGCTCAATGATCTCAAGAGGAAAAATAGGGACTACTCATATAGTCTACAAGCAAATGGGCTTATTTTCAAGATTTTCACTGACACTATTTCTTGTGTTTGAAAAATTTAATATTTTAATTTATATACATGTACAGTACATGGTCATAAGTGCATATTTTTTGTAAATTCTTTTCACGCAACAAGACAATTATTTTCAATTGTATTTGGTCCAAGTAGAAGAACACCAATTTTTTTCGTAGGCCTTAGGAACCATTCTAGTATTACTGTTCACTGTGTTAATGGCATCCTCAGAACACAAAGTGCTGGTCCAGTGATTGCAAGTTATCTCACAATGCTACACAACTGTTCAAAGCTTCCAATTATGGTTTCCAATTTCTGAAAAAAAAAGTTACAATCATTTATATAGGTTTTTACACAACCAACAATCCTTGAAAATTTAGACAAATACAAGTCACTTATTTGCTTAAATTTTAAAATCGAAGGAAGTTACTTAATTTGCAATTCGCAACTAGAATGTCCCATTATCCTGCATGCCCTTGATTTCATTATTTTCATCAATCCCATACAATCCCATAAGGGACTCAACAGGATGCTTTCAGCACTCTGATATAATTGACCCACAGTCCCAAGATGCATCCCATAACCTATTAATTTGCTCCTTGGATTTGAATGTTTTGGCATTACAATTTTCAGAAAATATTCACCACAAGTCACCTCCACTTCAGGGAATAACTGTCGATTATTTTCCTGGAACTGAAAAGGGGATTTCCATTGCCCTCATAGCATTGCCCCCGACACCACTTCAGGGAATCAATGTTATTTCAAATTTGACTAGGGGGTACAGACCCTCTAGAGACTGGCACCTTCTGCCCTCACAAAATTTCTCCCTTGGCAGTTCCAGTGAACCTCCTCTCAAATACATGTAACTGTATACACAATACCTTGATCATTACAGACTTGTCATCATCTCGGCGATGTTCATGTACACAGTGATGTAAAGCATTGTGATATCTCTCTAGGGTTTCAACTGGACAGTTTGCAGTGACATCTACTAACCAGACCAACATCTGTTCCATCTTGGACCTGTATTCAATCCCCCGTTCATCAGTGCTATGTGTGTCCTTGTCTTGATTGCTGGTACTACCAGGGGTCTTGGATGATCTCCCGCAATTGTGAGACCCCATAATTTCATCTTGATCCTCTTGTCTGGTAACACATCCCAGAGTTCTGGATAAATGGTCAGCTCCATCAGACACTACTGTGTTTTCAGTTTCTTTCTCCACATTAGTGGAACTACACAGAGCACTGGACAACTGGTTGGTGACACAGCACTCCTGGACTTCATTTACATTTGCTAAAAAAATAACCCAAACTCATGACATAAGCCATACATGTAATACTGGGAATTAAAGGGTATGAAGGATTACTGTACATGATGAATTGTTTAGTTTATGAGCTTGCTTAACTGTCACCAGTCATCTGTGTAGACTATTTTAACTTTTTAAAACTTTAAATATGCTTTAGAATTACTGCTAGCTAAAGCTAATAAAAGTAAAGCCTGGGTTGGTAGCAAAATTAACAATAAGTTAATAAAAAGATAACGAACAAAACCAGAACAATACATGGTCAAGGGCTGTCTGAAAAATATCACCCAATTAGTGAGCTTCAAGGTAATCAGACTAGAATGTCTGGGATTGGTTGAGTTTACGTGGGGTGGTGCAACCAGACACCAGAATGGCTTTTCTTGAGCCGTCTTAGCTCTGGTCTTGGTTTTTATCGTGAGACAAGTACTTTAAGGCTCTGTGTCGGTTATTGCAGCTGATTTTCTCTTCTACATGTACATGTACAGTGAATGGTTATACAAGGGATTCTGGTCAAAAAGTCTTAGATTTAATTGACAGGGCTGTAGCAATCTGGGTAGAGAGAAAACCAGTAAAGAATTATACAAACTTTTTTTTAAATATACTCTTCCCATTTAGGGAATTTTGGGCACATACATGTACTGGTGGTATATATTATGTAACCTCCATGAAACAGCTGGAAATAACATTTCAGAAAATAATTTAAAATTTCATGGGAGTGCATGACCCATACCCCCTAGTAGCTTGCACCTTCAGAAATTAAAAGTATGTAGCAACAGCCCATAGACAGACTCAATTAACCTTATCAACATCGCTGTGTTGAATACCTCTCCTACATGTAGTCTCCATAGAAACTAACAAAACTACACCGTAGTTAGGCAAATTTAGTAATTCATCATGACTATTGTTTATTATTAACATGAATAGTTTTGGTATATATTCCATGCGAACCATGGATCCAAGGTATTGCACACATACGTCTGTGTGACAGTCAGAATTTTCTAAGAAATCATATAATTATCTTGTTACAGTTTCATTGTACAACAACAGGAAAATTGCTTTTTTCATCAAAGAATTTCAAAATTTCATGGGGGTGGACATACCCTGGACCCCCTAGAAACTTGCGTCTTCGGCACATTCTTGCTACTACAGTGCAACAGTCTGAATTTAGTGCTGGATCCACATTTATTTACTTATTCTGTATTCTCAGATTCACTAGACCTTTTGGACACAAACAAATGATCGAAATCCAAATGACACTTGATGAACTTTGAAAACTTTTAAATAGAAATGAACTGGGTTTGTTGCTGTTTAGATTATGGAATGCCTAGTTGCTGTGGCAAGCCTGCATGCAATACCAACAGGTCATGTGCAACCTTACCTTTATTTTCCATGTTCTCTACAACAGTATCCAATGGTCTCTTGTCTTCACAAGGAGAAACTCTTTTGGGTGGAAGGAGGATACCATTTGGGCAGGCTTTGGGTATTGATTCCTCTGTGTCAAGGTCAAACTTGACAACAGGATGATCCCTGTTACTGCCCTTGGGAGTTTCTCCTTCGTGGTTCAAATGAATGATCTTGATGGGTGTATCAATGTCAGACAACACTGCAACATCGCCATCATCACAGTTACAGATTTCACTTTCAGAAACACTCATAGCTTCATCCTCGTCTTTAGTCAACTCATCATGCTCATCCTCATCATTGTCCTGGCTATCTGTACCATTGGGTACTGAGTTCCCTTTAGCATGTGCACAAGATCCTGACAACAACGTATCGTTCTCTTCTTCAACAGAATCTTCATCTATTACATCTTGACAACATTCAGTTGCATTTCTATCTTTGGCACCACTCGGCTCAATCTCCCCATCTTCCTTCTCAGTACTGTCATCATCTGTCTTACCAGTAGTATCTTCTCCATTTTCATTCTGACTGTCCGCTATTTCTCCCTCCTTCTCCTCCAACTCACCCTCCAGCTTTCTCTTCCATTGCCCTTTCTTGTATCTATATCTTCTCCTCTTCCCAAATGGCCTTTTCTTGCTTTTGCTCTTGCTTTTTGGACTGTGTCCAGTGTTGTGATTCACAGCTGTTTTACTATCATCAACAAAGTCAACAACGGCCTGAGGGCGACCTCTTGGCCTCTTGACCTCTTGACCTGCTGCTGGTGTGCTGGTGGGCCAATTTACTGCAGGGTTTTGGTCATTGGTCTCTGCCATTCCTGTTGAGGTCTCAGCAGGTGTTCTTGTGACTCGTTCTCTGTTTGCAAGATTTGTGAAGATGTATGCAGGGGCAACTGGACATGGTTGTTCACCTGTGGGATGAAAAAAACACGGAATTACGTGTAATCAAAATTGAACAGCAGTGCTCAAGTAGTTAGTACCCAGTTACACAGAGGTCAAGTTCAGATCCGCTTCATCACAAGTTAGTGGTCTTGCATTCTAGTTTTGCTATACAGCCATTCTAATATGAAATAACAACATTATTAATCTGTACAATTTGAATTTGAATTTAACAGGGACAAAATTAACTGCACTTACTGGTGATCATTACATAGTTCTATACAAAGTCTTGGTGAACTTGGAGTCTTACGCATCTTATTCATTATTCATTGCATTGCCGTTACCATCATTGTGCCAGAGCAATTTCTAATTATATGACTGTACTTACCCCTTCTTTCTCTTGATGAATGAATCTCTTCACAAGCCTGAAATGGGAGAAAATAAAATGAATTCATGAGACAACTCTGTATAGAGCCAGTATTATGTGAGTGTCTCTAGATCTAGACTGCTACAGGGAGTATATTGGTAACGTTTTGCTATTTGTCTGGAATTCCAAATTTTCCTCTGTGGTGGGTATGGACATTTTCTGGAATAACACATTAAAGAGACACCCTGTATCAACTAGACACTTATTCCTTAATAATATTCACTTTTAAAAACCGGTTTGGCTGTACATACCTTTTCAAATTCTGGTTCAAGCTGGGAATAGATCAGAGAATGTGCCAGATCTTTGAGTTCACATGCACGATGCCTTATGAGTTTGTCTAGTGGATCTCTATCAGGGTTATACTTGAGGGCATTGCTGGTGATCAGTTCTACATCAATCAGATACTGTGCACAAGTGCCATACCAATGGCTGTCGATACGCTGCATCATGGTTGACAGATCCATTGGATCATCAATCACTTCAAGATAATCAGGTACCTACAAATGACAAATTTCCCAAGTATTGGGAAACGCATTATTGGTTATAGGAAATTCATCCAAGGTTTTTCCCCTAATCTTGATATAAAATTTAACAACTTTCACAACTTTAACTATCATAAAGCAATTTTTAAGCACCCATGGCACCAAATTCCCCACAAAAGAATTCCCAAAAAAACTTGCATCTATTAAGGAACAAATGCCAGGAAGGAACTTGGGGTGATTTTTAGAAAATGCATGGTCTTTTGAGTACTTAATTTTCCGAAACTAATATTTAAGGACTTTCATGTTTTTTGAGGACCTGTACAAACCCTGTTCAACAGTGTTACTTGTGTTAATTTAGTAATTTTATCACTCTCCTCTAGTGACCAAACATTAAATAAATGTATTTTGACTAAAACCAGCAATTTACTTTTTCACTGTTACATGTGCATGTATAAACTGAAGAACTTAAGCTAAATTGTAGACTCCATGGTACTTAATTATACAGATTATTCTCTTGCTAAGGCAACAGGAAAGTGACAATCAAGGTTATAAGCCATCACCACCCCCCAAGAACAGTCCGACAGGCCTACATATACGTACCTGTCTGCTAACAAAAACAATATTCTGGTTATAATCTTCCATTCCTTTCTCTCACCATCATTATAATAGAACATTGTTCCTCAATATTTTGTTCTTCTTAAATCCTTATGTTGAAGTTCCAGTTCTCAGTTGTGTTAATGTTTTACTTTTTGATGTTTGTCAATGTTTGACTGAAATTATTGATTTATTGTAATGTCTTAACAATTATTATTAAAAACGTAAAGACCAACATACAGTTCTAACATGTATCTCAATAATTTGTGTATGTCAGTTAGAAAGGTTGTTCTTTGTTCCAAATACAGTCTAAGCCCTTTCTCCCTATCCCCTACACAATTATAGTCCAAGTAAATAATATATTTATTAATTATTTTATGGCTGAAATATTTGCATACTTCTTCCAAGTCCACTGGTTTGGAGAACTCTTTGAATCTACGATCATTGAGCAATTTGCAGTGTACATCCCTCAAGAAAATCCTCAGTTCCCTCATTGTACTTTCCTCATCTTCACGGATCTTCTTTAGCTCACGTTCAGAAAGTTGTCGTGGAGGTGGGGAGGGGGCAAATGGTAATACCTCCAAGGTTTTCTCTTTCCCTGTTGGAAATAATTACAATTTTGTACAGTATGGTTCATTTATAGTTCATGTAATCACCAGAAAACTATCTCTCCTAACAGTTGTTAGTGTTGAAGAAGACTTTAAAAGTAAAAAATTAATATTTTACAAAACTAACAAGTTATGAAGTTCAGACATAAATTTTGCTGCTTCGATCTCAATCATTGATAACTTTACTAAAACACTATTCTAATAACAGTGTGTGCAAGCCCTGGCTTGTTTATTTCAAAACTTTGCTCAACTAAATTCCAGTAGATGAAAAAAATGTTTTTGCCAGGAGTTTTCCAGAGCCATGGAAGAAAATTATGAAATTCCAGAAGTCAAACCCTGATCTAAGAACTACAAGTATAATTCTAAAATAGGATTGCATTTTTCCAGAAAAAATACATGTGAATACATTATTTTCCAGCATAACTAAATGGAATTATCTCCAATACAAAATTAATCCAAAGCAGAGTAAACAATTATTGTGATCTGTGCACACATCTCAAACCAAGGTTGTAGTAATTCCCCCCCAAAAACACTGATGTCGCAAATTTATATCTCTGGTGATGTTACATGTACATGTACATCATACAGAGACCAGCGTGATATGTTTCAGGGTTCATAGGACTTATGTACTTTTCTGGAGAAAAATAATTTAATATTCAATTTCCAGGAGTTTTCCAGGAGTTTGAACTTGACGGTGCAAAATCCCAGGACTTTCAAAGACTTATCAGGAAGAAATCCAGGAATTTTTAGGAATTGCCTGGAAGAGGACAATATTTACTTGAATAAGTGCTGCGGTGCTCACTAAATTTTATCATTTTACTTTTTGATGCTGCATTTATTCAAGGGCAGTGCCTATTCGAGGGAGGCGCTTATTAGATCTCATTATTAAAAAAAGCATTTTTTAATAAAACACAACAGCTTTTTAATTCTTAAAATGATAACAATAACAACAACAATTGTTGTACAAGGGAATACATTTCTGCTGTTGGTTTGAGACAAGTCATGAATATCATTTTTTATTTTTACTTTGACACTGTTCAAATAGACCTTTATCACATTTTGAATGTCAATCGAAATCTTGATGTTAGCACTTTTTAAATACCAGAAATGGAAAGAGCAGGTCGAAGTATGTAAGTAGCAAAAATTTGTGGTTTTTACATCTATCTCAAAAACTGCAACAATGGCCAAATTTTTAAAAACAGAAATTTTCACAGAAAATGAATGGCAAATTTCCATTGAATGTCATACATTCTCTGTAATCATTTCTGTTATTGAAAACTTCGCCAGCATATTTGTACTTTTTGAAATAAAACACCCAAATTTTCACTACTTACCTACTTCGTCCTGCTCTTTCCATTTCTGGTATTTACAAAGTGCCAACATCAAGATTTTGATTAACAGTCAAAACGTGATAAAGATCAAGCATCACTCCAGAGCTTTTGAAAGTGCTTGGAATAAGGGCCATGTTGTTGTTGAGGGGTGTAGCACTTATTCGAGGGCAGCACTTATTAGTATTTTTGGTCTCATGTGCAGTCCCTATTCGAGGGCGGCACTTAATCGAGGGAGGCGCGTATTCAAGTAAATATGGTATAATTATGTACATTGTATGAACCCTTGCTGGTGATACTACACCTTGATGAACAACTAAATATAAGAGTTCATGAGCTTACTTGATTTTCTTGGTCTGGGTGGTCGAAGTGCTAAACCAAACAACAAGTTCTTGAAGAATGCTTTCCTCTCATCAGCTGTTGGCAGTTTCAATTCAATGACCTTGGAAGTAGAATAATTACAGACTGTCAATTGCTATCAAAATGTAGAAAAGTAAGCAAGATGGGGGATGCTTACAATATATACCAGTATACCAAAATTAACAAATAAAATATGCACACTGGTTCACTGAAAAACAATGCTACATTCTGATTCATTACAGTAAAGCAGGTCCAACTATAACTGTAAGAACAAAACCTAAACTGGGACATGTGGTAGCAACTGAAAAGGGGAGTACACTAGTACTTACAAGATATATAATCTTCTAATACTTTTTTTTTCATGGATTTAATCAGCAGTATTGGCTTTTCTCTTTTGAGTAGAGTATGCCAAGTGGGAGTTGGAAGAATAAAATAATTATAAACAAGAAATAAGAAAAACCAAAAATACCTGGCCTGTCTCCTCTGAGAAGAGGTATTGCAGTACAGGTGGCAGCTTATCCATTGTAACATTACTGGTTGCCATTAGCAGCACTGGCGCTAGAGGAGGCAGGTCATGTAACAGGGACAGCAGAGTAGCATGAAGGCTTTCTCCTGAAGCATCCCACAGCTTATTGAGGTGTGGCATGTACAGAACACATGGAGCAGTACGGCGGGCTTCTCGAAAAACCTGCAACATTACAGCAGACACTTAGAGTTAAAATGTTACAAATTGGGTATGGGATGAGCCTGCTTTTCACTTGTTATACATGTGTGTAATGCATCAGAGATTATCACCAATCAGACTAAATAGGTTCTTAAGATATACATGCATTAGTTGCATCAATCAAAATTTTAGCCTTACATGTACAGTACTGTAGGTTCTTAATTTTGAAGCTTCCTTATAATTTTGCGGGTTTTTACTGTATAGCAACATTAGAAAAGTCCAAGTCCTGTTGGTTCCAGAACTCATCAGCAATGAGAATATAATTTTAGACAAATACATTTTGCCACCATTTCAGTGTTTTCCAACAGATGATACCTTGACCATGATCTGCCACTGTAAGACTTCAAAAGTGCAACAATTTACAAACGTTTTGCTTGCAGAGCTACTGTACTCATGTTGTGGCCATTTTGTAATATAAACAGCTGCTCTGGACTCTGGATTAAAACATCTATGATTATCACCTTTAAATTATAACAAATGAAACCATGGATTAAGAGCAGGGTTTAAATAGGAGACCATTGGAGCAACTAGCCACCAAGGCTGGTACAGTTGCCCCCAAAATTGAAATATCAACTTCAGGGAAAGTCTGCAACTAAAATTTCAGTTAAACATTTCATTTTGTACCATTATGCTTTTTAGAGTAGGTGGGTGCTGACACCATAATTGTCCACTCCAGAAAATCTGCATGGTGCAAAACATTCTTTGAAGCACTGCTTTTGGGGAGTGCTTGAGTAGACAATCCCAGTCCTTTCTTCATTTCTGGAGTAGTGAATAGATGGATATGAAGGGATGCACAATGAAGTCATTTGTACCAGTCCTGTCAAGCTGCAAGCTGGTACTGATGCCACATTAAACAGGGCTGGCACCCAGTTGCCTATTTCTAAAGAGACCCATGGATATAATACTTACTCTAGCAACAGTCCAAGCTTCCATGATATTCTCATTCAAATGAACTTTGATAACAGTAATGGCAACATCAACAAGAACAAATTAGCCTCACCTGTGAACAGGCTTCCTCAGGTGTCCTTGAGGTGACTCCATATAATGCTGGCAAGTCCAAACAATGCACAATCAGATGTTCCATAGAATGTAGCAGCGCCGGTGCCAAGTGTGTTGATTGGCCCATCCCTTCACACCCAGAAACAAGCAGCCTTGGTCGGTAGGTACCTGGTGTGGTCAAGGACCTTTCTGAAAAGCTAAAGAATGATGCTTCAGTGTGGAAGGCCTCTGGATTCTCGTACCTCTGCTGTGCTCGTCTCATATAGCGTGCACTTCTGGCACTCCCTGGCAAAGGCTCGAAGATGCTCGGACCTTCATCATCTGTACTTGCATCTTCATCACTCAGTACTACAGCCATCTTAGATCGCTGGTCCTGTTTTTTAGTTGCACTGCCCATTAAACTGCATGGAGAACTCTCTTGTACTGCAAACAAAATATGGGCAAAACCTGCATTATAGTATGTACTGCAATATACAGTGCAGTATGGGTTTCAGGCAATTCCCTTTGTTTTCTCCAACAGAGCATCACCTGAAATAATGTTTGCTCCGTACTTTTATATGGACATCAAATGCAAGGTTTTTCAGGGGGAAGGACCCATAGCATGTTGCTGGAGGCACATTTTGATGTTATGTTCCCAGCTACTTTGCAGGTGCCAGCTAGATGGAAACATATTGAAAACCCTGATTTCAAGATACCAAACAGTACCAATGTAAATCTCTGCTGGGGGCAGATGACAGAAAATGTAAGAACTTTGAATATCTCTGTTGATTTTCAACTAGGTTCAAGGCCTTGATTTATTGGGAACCCTGTGTAACATTGATTATAAATTGCATACAAAGTACGGCGTAAGTGGGTTTGGGAGGTCTGTGATTTTACTTCACTGGGTATGCTTACCAATTTTCATCTGTGCTGGGGGAAACACTTTATGAAGAATGACCATGGACTTCCACAATGCACTGTGCAACACTGGCTTGATGAGTGGAGACAGAGCCCGTCCTGGGGACACCACAGACCTTTGGGATGCCGGCACAATCATTTTCATCGCCCTGAAGAAATCCTTGGCTGTTACTTCAATGGAATTCACATCCAGCAATAGCTTTTTAGTGCTGCTATAAATCTGTGGATAACGTCTCCTCAGAGCAAACAGGGCTGCCTCAGTACAGAGGGCTTTAATGTCTGCACCACAGTAACCAACACAATTGTCAGCAACCTCGTTGATGAAGGCATGGGATAGCTTGGGTTCCCATTCCTTGGTGTGGATCTGAAGGATGTGCCTTCTTGACTGAAGAAAGCAAGGAAAAAATGTCACTGTGTGATACTGTCTGGAAACCTTCAAAGTTTCCAACTGT
>JANVCK010029120.1:0-13146 GCA_026546655.1 Epizoanthus illoricatus | reverse complement strand
TTTGTAATGAGACACGTGACCAGACCCAACCAGGGTCTTTGTCTCGGGAGAGCGAAGACCCTGGGAACGAGGTTGCCCCCCCCCCAGTCGCAGGAACTCAAAAAAAGCCCAGTCTGAATAGGATTAAAACGACTGGCAGTGAAAAACATTTGATGCTATTATTTTTATCGCTATTACATTCATTGAAAGTTCTTAAATGATACCTTTTAGGAGTAAAAATTAGCTTAAGGGACCTGCGACGCGAAGGTTGCTAAGGAAGTTGATTTTTTCCGTTAAGCACGCGCTCGCGTCATCTTTATCACGAATATGGCGCTTCGAATCACGAATCACACACGCGCGCGCGCTCCGATTGGACGATATTGAGATTTGTGAATTTTTACTTCCGGTTCTTTCAAAAGATAATAACTCCACAACGAATACTTCAATTTGAGTCAAGTTTTTTTTAATAATCTATCATTTGCAAATACAAAGAAAAGTATGTTATCATATTTTTCATTTTCTTTCTAAAAATGTGCAAAACTGCCAAATCATGTACCTGCTGACGCCAGAATCTAACGTCATGAGACATAAGTGAGAAATTGCGAAACATACTTTTGTTACAAATTTTGTTAGAAATAAATTGCAGTCAATTTTGTTCTCCTTCCACGTTCGTGCAAGGCCCCATTATTGTTTTAAGTTTAGGCTGTGTGACGCTATGTATGACGTCATCAAGAGAAAAAAATTATCTCGAATAATTTTGAAATATCACGTTCATTCTCCTAGTGGTGACATCTGTCGCTGGGAATCTTCCTTCATTAGTATAATTCCCTTAGTAATAGCCAATTTCTTGACGTCGCAGGCCTCTTAAGTCACACCCTTTTAGGAAATCAATTCAAACTTTTCGACGAGCATCCTCGTCCTTTCATGTGGGAGTGCCCCCACTTACCTAGCGGTTTGGACTGGTTTCAAGCAAATATTCAAATTTTGCTTTAGTTCTCGTGAGGTACTCATTCACTCTGCCCATGCTAGCGATTCGCGAGATCAACTTGGGGAGATATACAGAAATCAGTGTCTACCACTTCCCGGTGATTAAATGAATGGACACAACCGAACACATAACAGTAGAAACTTGTTCAAGAAATCCAAGGGAACAAGCTAGCGTGCTAACGGGCTTAATAAGACATCGATGTCCCCAATTTCCGGCTCATTAAAAGAATTAACACAGCATTAGCAAGTTCTTCCATAAAACTAATAAACAGAGAAATCCGTAAAAGGGATCGAACAAGCTTGAATGCTAACAGTTCACAAGATCAGCTTTATAAGACATAGAAATCGATGTCCACAATTTCCGGCTTATTACAACAATTAACACAGCATTAGCAAGTTCTTCCATAAACCTAATAAACGGAGAAATTAATAGAAGGGAACAAGCTGGATCAATCTAGGATCATGTGATCACGTGGGCCGCACGTGGGCTGCTTCCGTACGTTTTCATGCTAACCAATCAATACTCGGATGTCCGAAAACACCGAACCACGCGAAAATATGCCACAGAATTATATATGATCGTGAATACTATCAGTACTGTCTGTTAATTTCACCAATTGTTAACTCCATTTACACGTTCTAAAAACTGTCACTGCACCCCTACAACGCAGTACGATGCTGATGAGTTTTAGCTCCGGCACTACTGCCTAACTCTGGGGACAGTACCGACAGGTAACGGCACGGCTAAATTTGTGTTGTGTAAACGGGCAGTACCCATGGCACGGGTAGCTGTTTACACGTTACAAAATCTGTGGTACCGTGCTGAAAAAATACGGGCACCGTGCCGAGATTTTGGGGACTGTGGCAGATTTTGTGGGCGTGTAAATGGGGCTGTAGAGAAAATATTGCTTTGATATTTTGTTGTTGTTATGTTTCTTTTGAAAATTTCATACGTTTTGAACTAAACTATATAATTATATAATTTTGTTATGAAATTAAAACAACCTTTAATGTGATTCAGACACAATGTAGCATAAATGAATTAAGGATGAGAAAATACTAGATTCCTCTCTGTTTATTGGTTTTCTGAAAGAATGTTTTTGAATGTTGCTTGTCAAGTGTGAAACCGCACATGTGGATCCTAGTTTGTGGAATTCCAAGTCGAGCACGCAATAAACCAAAGTGAACAAATATGAATTTTGAACTCAACGAGTACACTCATAAATCGTACCTTTAGAGAGTAACTCCGCAATTCATTTTTGCTAAAGTGTTTCTGAACTATATAAGTGTTGCTTTACTTTGAAAACGTACAACATTTTTCAAAAGAAAACCTAACAACAGCGAAATATCAAACAGTAGCTTCTCTGTAGTTCATGACCTTAATATTATATACAATTAAAATTTTGTGGCGTGTTTTTGCGTGGTTCGGTGCATGTTCTCGGACATCTGAGCATTGAATGGATAACGCAAAACCAAACGGAAGCAACCCTCGACTGGCGCTTGGCATACTTATTTATGTTTTGTAGATTAAATAAGTTTTTCGATTCATTAAGGCTGAACAATAGCTTTGCAAGAGAACGAGCACTCTGTACTGTGGTACGTGGAGTGGTGAGTGGTGGTGGTAGCCGGGGATGGAACAATGACTTGCCAACAAGTTAAGGTTTTCTTACAGCGATTTATTTAGCCCGTTGCAAATTTTTTGTTATTTCTCGGCTTTCTCTTGACCAAATTTGCGTAATTAATTTTGTTGAAATTATAAGTGACAACGATGACCTAAGCTAATTTAACTAAAATGAAACTACGCCATCTTGTCTTAGATCAAAAGCTACCGCTAGCAGCGAGTTGGCCGAACGCAACCGCAAAACGCTTTTAGACACCACGGAAACAGTTAAGATGCTTCAATTATTGCCCCACCGTGTTCAGCAGGTCCTCAGATACACCAATATGTCTTGGGCCCGCTCCCCGGGGATGTGCTCCGTCCCGCGACCCGCGTAACCGTTCACGACGGAATAACACGTCTTGTGACCATGGGAACGCCTAGAATGCGCCCATTTTTGTACACAATCATGTTCAACAGTTCCTTAGATACACAAACATATCTTGATTGCGCTGCCGCGGGATGCGCCCGTCCCGTCACCTACTGAAAATGATGGCAACAATAAAACGCGTCTTAACACCACGGCCCATCGTCTTTAGCAAATCTTTAGATACATGAATATGTCTTGGAATCGTGTGATGTGCCCGTTCCGGAACGCATAAAGATAAATGGACTTGGAAACACCTCTGAACTCCGTGGGAATGGCTAAGACGCACCAATTTTTACACCATCTTGTTTAGCAGGTCCTTAGATAGATGTCTTGGAGATGATCCCGCGGTATGTGCCCGTTCCCACACGAGCGAAAACGAACGCGACTTGGAAATGCGTTTTTACGCCACAAGAATGCCTAAGATAAGCCAATTTTTGCACCATCGTATTGATCAGGTCCTTAGATACACGAATACGTTTTGAACATGCTCCCTCGGGACGTATCCGTCCCTCCACGCGTGAAAAATGAACGCGACATGGAGATGCGTTTTGATGCCACAGGAGGTCGTCTCGCCACGTGCGAGAAACAATCTCTACAGGAAATCTACAAAATAATATGTCTTGAACACGCTCCCCGGCATGTGCCCGTTTCACCAGGCACTAAAAACGAGCGCGACTTTACAGTAAGAAACAATCCGTTTAGAGATTTTGATTTAGAATAAGATAGAAGAAAATCCTTAAAGAGCAAAATATCTTCTCCTTTATATTTTGTGACGTCATAATGATTTTGACAAAAAATTACGTCATCAACCTCACTAATATTTTCTCTGTCCAGTGAAACTGACCCATTAATATAAGTAGTAGTGCATAAAACACGGCCCTGATTTTCCTTAGCAGCCAGCTCTTTCTTTTACTTAACTTTTCCTTTATTTCTAAAGGCAAAACAGCTCATACAGTTGTTGCTTAGGAAGTTTTTGTTTTAGAATAAAATGTTAGAAACTGCTAATGAACTATGATAAATGTAATGTTAAATTAAATATGTTGTTTAAAAGTGTGGAACAATCCTTCCCGTGAAATAACGTATATCTCTTAACCCTTAAACGTATAAGGAAGGGAAGGGGGTGCCATTTTGACCCCCCCAAAGGTTTTCGGACCTAACTTTTTTGCCTTTAAACCTTTTTTGCATGGTAGCTTTCTAAAATAACATTTAAAAAAACACTTTAAGTTTTGTTCGATTGTACACTGCGAACTGTCTCTCTTTTCCCTCTAGAAATCGCTAAGAGGAATGGATAATTCAGAGGGGTGGACGAGTTGGCGCACTGAAAAACAAGTTTCCGTGCATCAATATGTATGCCGCTCTGCTCTCGATTCTTCGTTTTTATCCCTAATTTCTAGAGGCGAAGTCACGCAATCGCAGTCCGATTGTGATTTTTATTCTTATCGATACCCTTATTTCTACTTATAACCTTATCTTTATAAATGTTTCAATATTTACCTCCATTGATTCAATGTAACAACTGTACGTCTGTGAACTTTAACAGTATTTTCTCTCATTTTTACACTGGGTACAAGTTAGATATTGTTCAGGACACAAATTAAACACAGACATACAGCAATTATGTAACGTTTTTGGTTTTTTTTCTGTCATGTATGTGCATATGTGAGAAAACATAAAACTTTGAAACCTTTACAACCTTTCAAAGGCATTTTAGCATACATTTCTTAGCATCACAGTCCAACCCCTCCTTTCCTTGTTCACAATCCTCACACTGGTAGGGATAGCTCTTTCTCAAGCACTTGTAGCACCACTTGTTGGAACAATTCGTCATGCACTCCATCCGGCCAGGTTTGTCACTGCTCATAAGAGTTGGCACTGGTGAATTCGGGTCACACAAACCCAAGAAGCCTGATGTTTTTATATTATTAGCAGAACAGATACATCTAGCTGGTGTTGCCTTATTCTGCATGATGTTCTGTGAATACTGAGGGCATAACTTCCCGGCGTTGATGTTGTTCATAAAGCACACCATCATACATACCACTAACACCTTCGCAGCCGCCTAAACAGAACCATATAGGGATAAACAAATTTTTTGCTGTTTTTCACTTGATAATTCTATTTATTCCATGTTCATGTGCAATATATAATGTATATTTTTATTATAATATAACCTTTGCCTCGAAACGACATATATTTACTCATGCTAATATCAAAAGCTAGTTATTGCCTTAACTACCTGTTTCAGCGTCTGTGTCTGTCTGTGTCTGTGTCTGTGTCTGTATTTGTTCCTGTGTCAGTCTCTGTCTCTGTCTCTGTCTCTGTCTGTATGTCCGTCCGTCCGTCCGTCCGTCCGTCTGTCTGTCTGTCTGTCCGTCCGTCCGTCCGTCTGTCTGTCTGTCTGTCCGTCCGTCCGTCCGTCCCTCCGTCCGTCCGTCCGTCCGTCCGTCCGTCTATCTATCTATCTATCTATCTATCTATCTGTCTATCTATCTATCTATCTGCCTCTTTCCCTCTCACCCTCTCTCAGTCACTCTGTCTCCCCGGCCCTCCCCTCCCCTTCTGCTTCTTTATGTGGCTGACTCTCTATCTATGTTACTGAATCTGATTATGTCTTTCTCGGTCTCCTCTGTATCTCTATCTGTTGTTTTTGATGTTAAACAGTGAGACGATAGACGAAGAATTGCGCAAACATAACCTGAAAACCTACCATCTTGCAATTATCAAGTGACAGATCGAGTGTGGTCATCGCTCGCTCAAGCAATTATTGTGATTGTTCTGTCCTCAGTGTGCAAAACAAAGACCCTTAAATAGGAACAGAACGAAGGTAATACACTCAGAAGTAACTAGCCGTACACATGAGGATTCAAAACATAACTGTTTAAAACGCGTACTCGCAACCTCCTTTACACGCCAAACTCTTAGCCAAATTCTTAAGATAGAGGTGGACATGCAACTAGTTTGCCTATCGCTGGTTAGCTTTCATCTTGCATCGCCAACCAGATTATGTCTTCCACTCGGACTATACTTTGGCCGCCATATTGTAAATGTTATTTTTGAACGTTTTACGCACCACAATCGTAACAACACAACTTTATGATAACAACAAAGATACTAATATGGGTGTTTAGAAATAAAACTAAAAGTAAGGTTTGATTTTTTTTCAAAAAAAGAAGACTTGATCAAATTTGCCTAATGGACTCTGTATAAATTATAATGATCATAATAACAGTAATTGACGGAGTTATCTAATTAAAGTAAAATGACGTCTTCATGGTAAAAGCTACATCCTTCGGGTTTGGGAGTTCAAGCACTGATTCACACGACACTGAAAAAATATTTTTAGTTTTAAGCAGGATGAATGTCCAGAAAACTTGCATTTCTTTGAACAAATTAGCTGAAGTCTTATTGTTTATCGTGGAAAGGAAACTGGAAAAGTTTCAACAAATATTGTACTTATAGATCTACATGGCTATATTATTTCTTCAGAGGTAGTAGACAACTTTATATTAATACAAAAGCTTTATTCCGTTGGCCACAATACGCATCTCTCGAGTAAAATTTCTTGTTTTCTTCTCTTTTTGCATTTTCGTTCTTTCCCAGTACAAATAAGATCAATATTTGGAAATGCCCTGTAATCGGTATATGAAATCAACGAATCCAGAATACTTATCCTCTAAAATTATATTAATTTGTCTAATGATGCTATTCTGCTAAGGACAGCACATATTAATGATTGGAGGCATGCATGAAACTATTTTAAATCTAGATTCTGAAAATTAGAAATACCATTTCCTTCAGTTTGAAAGAACTTTTGAGAGCATTAAAATTCAAACCAAAACATGTTTTTGAAAAAAAAAAACCCCGAAAATGACGAATGGTACTCTGTTACTGTTAAACCATAAATAACATTTAACAAATTCACTGTCGAGTGTCGTGAAATAGTTGCGATAACTTGTATCACCAAGAAAATTGAGAGATAATAGAAAAGAGAACCAATTACCGGTTTAGAGCCTGAATCCATGAATCAGTTGATAGCACAGCGCTCGTTGAAGGACAGTGATTGTGGTTGATGTATGATAAGATCTTGTGCCTAGCACGTCGTATTTCAATGTCCTTGCCTCTCCAGCTAGCATGCCAGGCCTGCTCCTTAAATAGCAACAGAGTCGACGACCACATGCACTCAAGGTCATGAGGGAAGTACATTTTAAAAGATGATGTCATTATCGAAGAACCACAACGCGGGCGTGGAGGAAGTCAATCAACTTGCGGCAAATGGCGCAAAGCATCGAGGCACGTTTGAGATATATGGATGGTAGCATATATGGATTACACTGTTCAATAGCGGTTTAGCTCATTGATTTAGTCAAACGTGGTCAGGGTATGACTAGCTCGAGTTTTACACGCTTTTATTTGAAGATATTTTAAACTCAGGCTCGGTGATACCGGGCACTGCACGAGTATATAAAATTGGCACTTCCGCGGTTGTTAACGTTTAAAGCCTGGTAATGGCACTATTGAATAGATGCTTCTTTCTTATTTTTAAACAGTCTTACAACTTCCCTTGTATTTTTTATCGTCTGAATACGAAGTGGTACACCAGGGTTGTATTTCCGCCCTGCTTATGGGATGGAACTTCTCTGCTCATCCAGACCGCTCATTAGTCTCGATACGACGGAAGGACATTTTGCGACAAAGCTTTCAATCAGTGCATTTCCTCTAACAATCTTGCAAATAGTTCTAAGCAGTCAGTTTGTAAACGCGACAACTTGACTGGTAATATTTGAGCAGACGAAGACGTAATTTACAGGTAACTCTAAATTACATGTATAAAATTGTTAACAATCTCGTCCAAATCCCAAAGGCTAAATATCTCGTAACAGGCTACTAAAAAAACTCGATCTAATAATGCAAAATTCTGCATCGTTCTTTAACAGTTAGAAATATGCCGTCAACAAATATCTATAAAATTGCGTTTGCGTAATTATAAGTGCTTGTTATTGGTCAGTTGCAGTTTGCAGGTGGTTTCTTAATCTTAGGACATGAGCGTCTTGAATTTCACCAACGGCAGTCATGTGAGATTTGAAGGCAACATCGGGGAAAAAACAGCAAAAATAGAAAATAATTAAGAGTCACAGCTCTCCGGCTTTTCTTATAATAGCCTGGACGAGAAACAAGTTCAATTTTGTTATTTGACCTTAATATCGGCGTCTTTCAGGGTTGTTTAAAGGTCGGTATTATAAATGGAGATTTATTTTTGAGTACCCGACAGTCTTTTTGCCGGCTGTTTTAGGTTACCTGAGGGCTAATTTTAAAAACCTTCAAGGTCGCTTCAAGAGATGGCTCAAAAATAGTTTAGGAAACAAAAATAATTACTTGTCAAATTAACCGATGAACTGAATAAGAACCAAATCATAAAGTTATGGTAAGCAAACGTTCACAGAAAGTTTTTAGCTGATGCGAACAGGCCATGCATGAAGTTGATGAAGATTTGAAGCGTTGAACAGCGAAATTTGAATTTGTGGAGTCCCAACTGCTTTTATCAAATTGTGCGCAAGCATGCAAGCGACTATTTGAACAAACTAACACTGGTTTGTTTAGTTTGATATAATGTGCTACCAATATGCGAAGTATGAGCAAATTGAATTTTGAGTGTTGTCCGTGATTTGGCAATCATGTCTGGTTTTTACTGACATTCACTCTTAAGATTCACGCCCTTCATTTCTTAGAATAGCCAGGACGAGAAACAAGTTTAATTTTTTTTAATTTTACCTTAATATTGGCGCCTTTCGGGGTTGTTCAAAGGCCAGTATTTTAAATGGAACTTTATGAGATATTATTCTCAGAATACGGACCTGTTAACCGCAGTTGTATTTCCGCCCTGCTTATGGGATGAAACTTTGTTGGCTCACCCATCCCGGTCCTCTGTCTCGACGGAAGGTTCATTTTGCGACAAATTTGTCAATCAAAGCACTTCCCCTAACAATCTTGCAAATCCTTTTAAGCAGCCACTTGAAAAACACGCCCAAAGTGGTGATGTGAAATTGTCCTTCCCACGGGATCTGTATTGACTTCTTCTGAGTACGTTGTTTCTGGTGTCCAAATCTTGGCACTATTAAGACACAGTAACCAATGTATTAGTTTTTTTTTGTCCCTGCATTCTTTCTATTTGTCCTCTTCCTTTTTTGTTAGAGCGGAAACCTAAATTAGCATAAGCTTAATGGTTTTACTTTAGACTTCCTCACAACTATATATTTCCAATGCAAACTTCCATCGTGGCGAAATACACAAATGAATAAATAAATAAAACGGCAAACAAATAAATATTTACTATTTTGTTTACATGCACTTTTTTCTGTTCTTTGACAAAAACTGTGTCCAAATGTTCGAGCATAATATCTATTTTAATAATGTATATGACTTGTGAAATGAAGCTATAATATAGTGCAAGGAAAGAAACTTGACTTCTCTAACAGTTACAAATATGCCGTCAACAAAAATCTATAAAGTCGCATTTGCTTAATTACTATTGCTTGTTATTGACCAGTTACATTTTTAGGTGGTTCTAGGGACATAAGCGTCTTGAATTTCAACAATTGCGGTCATGTGAGATTTTGAAGGCAACCGCGGAAAAATAGCAAAAATAGTAAATGATCAAAAGTCATACTCCTCCTTTGTCCTCATCCAGACAAGAAACAAAATTAACTTTTTTTAAATTGGGGCCTTTCGCGGTTGTTTAATTTAAAGGTCGGTAATGGTACCTTAATTTCTTTATAAGAGCTACCCTCTAAGTAGATATATATACTTTGTTAGAGTTTTGAAACAGTTTCCAACTTCCCTTGTAGTTTTATTCCCAGAATACGGAGCAGTGTATCGTTGTTGTATTTCAACTCTGCTTATGGGGTGGAACTTCCTGCTCCTCAGACTCGACGGAAGGACATTCAGAGATAATTTTTTCAATCTGTCAATACGCTTCCCCTGCAGACAATCTTGCAAATAGTTTTGACTTTAAGCAGCCACTTTGTAAACACGCCCAAAGTTGTGATGTTAAGTTGACCTTCCCACGGGATCTGTACCGACTTCTTCTGAATACGTTTTTTTGTGTGACCAAATCTTGGCAATTCACAACTACTACTGCAACTACTGCTACAACTACTACAAAATTTACCTTTAAATATTTAATTGGCTGTGGCAATCATCAATAATAAAATGGTTTTGAAAATTTATTTTGTTGTCATCTAGATCTGATCTTCAGATCTCGCAAAATGCAGTTATTCTGATCAGTATGAGTAACATATCATTTCTACAGATTCTCTTTAACTGACCGAATTCTATAGACTTCCTTAAGTGTTAGTGTCGACACTAAAAGGGTCTCGATATAAAAGCCAGGTTAATGAAGGAGGTGTAGGTGAGTTTAGCCACAGAGTTAAAGTTTCATATTACAAAATTATGCCTGTTTATTATTAGACTGCAATCTGTCACTTTGTTTTGCTGTTTTTGCGTTGATTCAGACTCATAGTCATAGTAATAGATATTATACAAAAATAGTAATTTGTACTTGCAGCCAAAATTTGAAAGAAAAATTAATATTAGCTTACAAGCAAATTAGTTTTCCTTCGCTACACTACAATTTACAATCGTAACGGTTTTCTGCATGTTTTTTTTTTCATTTATTTTCGAATGCTAGATTTAAAAATTGAAAAGCAGAAATTTTATTACTCACGTCTTTCCCTAGCCTGGTCTTTTTATTATAATTTGACATTTCAATATTATAATATTTCATTGTTCCCCTTTCTCCGTGCTGTTTCACTGTTCACTCTGCCGATACAACATATTTGTTCTCTGTGACAACGGAAGCAGTTGTGTCCTCGGTTCTGTGTAGTAAAGGGTAACGTTTCTGCTTTAATTTCTGGCACATTCCCTGCAGCAATATACTAAATCGTCATGCACGAGTTCACAACAGGAAGTGAAAGTCTACCATCATAATTTTAAATTTATTATTTGAATTTAAACATGATACAAATTGTATTGCTGCAAATGTTTTACTGAAGTTTGATCCGTATTTAAAATCCATATAATGTGTAATAGAAGTTTGAATGGATAACGGACAGAGACAATGCATATTTTTTCTTATAGAAAAGCATCTTGATTTTAAAAATACCAAAATCTCCACAATTTATTCATAAATAATGAATGGGAATTAGTAAGTAGATTTGAACATCACATCACTTGTTGTATTTAAAGAACTAAGATTTTCACAGAAGAATCAAAATACAGCTGTAAAATACTGGGGACTGCGTAGCCGGGTCGAATGCTAAAACGTTTGCAAAACATAGAACAGGAAGCTGTAAACTTAACCGCAAAATCCTCTACCGCCGATTATTGGAGCAAAGCAGCTGTCAAACTAATGAACATTGCTTAATTTATTGCAGGTAATCACTGTACTATAATGATTTGAGTATACAGCTATTTCCAAAAACTTGATAACTGCAAAGTACTGAATACCAAGCGCCAAAGGAATTGTGGGACTCTCTATTTTACACTGTGCAGCCTCCTTTGTCTTCCGAACAGACAGAACAAAGTTAGTAAAGTATGGTTATAAATACTTCCCATGATTTGTTCAGATATCTTGCAGTAATTAGCGAAATATATGAGCTCCCATTATGCTTTGAGGGCTGGGTATCGAGCTTTGCAGATGTCAATAGCAGTATAGCTATATAGCTATTTCAAAACAGGTTGGCATCTGCAAAGCGCAATACCAAGCTCTCAAAGCATGATGGGAGCTTATAGATTTCGCTAGTTACCATAAGATATTTGATCAATCATCGGAAATGTTTAGAACCACACTTTACTAACTTTTTTCTGTCTGTTTTGAAGTCAAAGGAAGCTGGACAGTGCAAAATAGAGAGCCCCCACAATTCCTTTAGCGCTTGGTATTACGCTTTGTAGATGTCAACGTTTTTTGAAATATAGCTGTATAACTAGAAATGAGTACTACTTTACTAGCTTGCTACCGCAACTATAACGACGCGATGTGTGTATCATATGACTTGTGCCATTTACTACCAGTTCTATGGAAAGGCAGAGAAGTAAAAAGCTGTGTCCTTCATTTCCGTCAATGAGGCCAACATATTTGATCAGGGATAAAATATAACTGTTACAAAATCCTTTATGTATATTCCTATATATTCATGAGCAAGAACGTCGTTGAATGATACTTCAAATCAGAGAGTGTTTCCTCATAGTGTCATACGAACAGACAAGTCTATTTTTTGGCTGCAAATTTTGTGGAAAAATCAAACGTTTGAGTACATACCGAGACATGTTTTTTTTTGTCCAAAAAGCCAAGAATTGGGTACATACGTTGGACCATAAAACTAGTAACAGCTGAGGAATGCCGTCTTTAAAACAATTTTGTTAGTCAAGAATTCTACAGGCTTAGCCGGAATATATTTTATCAGAACACTTCGCTGTAACTGATAGGTAGTGTGAAATTATGAATGCATGCAGTTCTGTTTACTGTTCAAAGAGTGTCTGTGCGTGACAGAATTAAATTAATTCACCTTTCATTTTTGCCCCGGATTCACGGCTAATGATTTCAATGCTGGTGAGGAAAATTTATGACATTTCATATCATATTTATGATATTTCATATCATAGCATTTTAATTTTGAGACATTTTATTTGGGGCTGAAAACCACACATAGGCATAATTTGTGCTTCTTCGTATTTTTTAAATAAATAATAAGTGTCTTGGCACAGTGTTGAATGCACATATGCTAATCGTCGATTATCAGTGCTAGTTCAAATTTCACGCACGTAATCACTCTAAAAATAGTAAAAGCAGAACCATAGAAACGTTGCATTGTGGTAAAAATAAAAACTAAATCGAGATTTTGACCGCCTATAGATTAGAACTGCTGCCTTGTTAGCTCACTTAAGGCTCGCTCACTGTGGCAGCAATTACACTGTAGCACTGAATGTGGCAGAAGATGACCACACGTGTCTCGAAGACGTGCATGGTATTGCCAGCGAGCTAACGAGTACCGGAAACTGTTCCTTTTCACGTGCCCTGTCGATATGAATATCGTGACTAGGAGATGAGATATTCGTCAACTTCCTGTCTGCCACTTCGCAGGAAAAATAAAAATAACTT
>JANVCK010029009.1:0-13146 GCA_026546655.1 Epizoanthus illoricatus | reverse complement strand
CACTGATCTGCTTTTCCCTTCTCTCCTCTCCCCTCTCCCCTCTTCCCTGTCCCCTGTCCCCTGTTCCCTGTCCCCTGGTCCCTCTTCCGTGTCCCCTCTCCCCTCTCCCCTTTCCCCTACCCCCTCTCCTCTCTTCCCTCTCCCCTTTTCCCTCTTCCCTCTCCTCTCTTCCCTCTCCCCTCTTCCCTCTTCTCTCTCCCGAATTGGGAGAATTAAGGAGGGGGAGGGGAAAGGAAAGGGAAAATGACCAAGTTATATTGATGATTTTCTGGGATTTTGATGCAACCAGTGAATATTTTGATACATAATATAAGTAGTCAATTTATAATTAAATGTTGAAAAATGCAATTCAGTTCTTACTAAATTTCGCCTTATAGTTTGGAAACTATTCAAGGACAGAAGATTCGAGTGTTGCTGCAGACCCTATGGGTTAAATTTACTCCCACCCCCACCCTACCCCCACCCCACTGTAAAATCCGGTCCTCAAAGGATCGAATCATTGCTAACATGACCTAATTCAACTACGTTAAGGTCACGTTTACGATCCAGTTGCTATTTACCTGGTCCCAGTTGTTAAAAAAGGGGGTAGTGGAAAAAATATAAAGTTTGGGGCAATTTTTTTTGCCCACAAGTAGGACTGCAATAAATTGTTTTCAGAAATTCTTGATACTGTGAGGGGAAAAGTGGAAAATGAGTTGTGGGCAATTTTTCTTGTCCAGAAGTGGGCCTCCACTTTTATTCTTACAAAGTCTTCCTCCCCCCTCCCCACTCCCCCCACCAAGTATCGAATGGTCCGTCCCTAACTTTATTCAGCAGACAAGTTCTCTCGAGCCGATAAAAATGCTATCCAGACATTTTACAGCGGATTAAAAAGAAAATCGAACAACCGGGGCCTGGCCTTGAACAGAGGCAAGTATTTTGCGGCTGACAGTTTCCTGGATCTTCTCTGGTCATTCGAAGATCTTCTTGTATAAATTATTTGGATATGACACTGAAAGCAATTATTTTGAAGTAACTTACCATTTGGGTGGATAAAATTTGACTTATTCAGAGAACAAATGATCGGAAGTGTGGCATGACACGCCAGACGCGATCGTTCCGTCATGTCATGCCGCGTTTTGATCTCACTCCTTTCTCCACTAGTTGAAAATCTCCCGCAAATGTGTCAAAAATCCATCAAAGTAGTGTAGAGCTGACACTTTGTGACAGCTGTTGATTAGGAACAAAGGGGTAGGATCTAGACAGTATCTAGACACTTCGAAACCAAACTCTGCCCCTCTTGCTCTCACACTATCATTACTTTATCATTTAGCTTGGGAGTATCCAGTGTGTCACCGAGATTCTGTATAAGGACACTGAAAGTCAGATGTACTGTCACGCATTCCTGAAGAGTGGGGTTGTGGAATTCCTCCTGGAAGCTTTGGAGAGTCAAAGTGATTTAGTGCTGGGCTCGGTGTTCAGTTGTCTCAGCCAGTTTACCAACGCAGCAGCCTTCTTTGATGGTAGTCACGCAATCTATGGCATTGAACCCATAATCACTGCACTAGCAAAGGCTACCACACTCCAGAACCCAGATGTCATCAGAATAGGCCTGCAGCTGGTAGCTCAAATATTCACCAAACAACCCAGGAATGTGTCCTTGTTTACTGATAAAGGGCTCTTCCACGCATGCACAGAGGTGCTTAATGAAGCTCTGGGGTCCATGGATCATAGGGTGTTGAGACAGGCAGTTAACACTTTGGATGTTTTGCTGCTGTATCAGCACCTCCCCCGTCACGCTTCATCAGATATGATGATGTCCTTGTTGGCGCCTGTGACACAGCAGCTTCAGAGGTTTCACAAGCCCATTTCGGCCTTTAGGAACACAAAGTCAGGTCAGTTTAACGCGCTTGTAATGATTGTCAGCGTTGTTAGAGCTACGATTCCTAAGAGTTTATAATTTGTTTGTTGTATAATTTTAAATTGTTACGTGTGAAGACATGAACAACTTTGATACAAGGCAGAGACAAATCAAAACAATTCATTCCTTAATTTATCTTATTACAGACAAGATTCTTTGGGTACCGTATTTCCTCGATTAATCAACATTTTAAATACCCCCTCTAGAATTTTAAAATTGAAGTGAGTGCCTTTCGAATAAGTGCCCCTCTCCGCTAGGAAACAATAAAGTAGAATGTACGACTTAAAGAACTGGATATCAAGTGAGAAACACGACCAGATCACTCCGAAGAACTCCGTACAGCCAGCCAGTACGAGAGAACGTATGAGTTAAATAACTGGATATCAAGTGAAAAACACGACCAGACCACTCCAAAGAACTCCGTACAGCAAGCCGGTAAGAGAGAATGTATGAGTTAAATAACTGGATATCAAGTGAGAAACACGACCAGACCACACCAAGCAACTCCGTACAGCAAGCCGGTAAGAGAGAATGTATGAGTGAAATAACTGGATATCAAGTGAAAAACACGACCAGTGTCTGTGGTGCTGGATAAGGAAATAGTGTAACTGTGAGACTGTTTAGACTTAGTTTACAGGTACGTACTGCTCTATATTTTACTTTAAAAATGTAACCTCACTTTAAGTAACTATTTGTTTCAACAGGTGTTGCTCAAGAACTTCTGGCCAGTTTGTTGAGTGTCATCAGAAGTGCCATAAAGCTTCTAAAACATGAGAAGCAGTCGCCTCCTTCTTTAGACAGTATTTTATCTGGGGAAGATCCAGAACAGGTGTATATACACCTTGAAAGTTACCTCTGTAGAATCACTGATGAAATTTGTGTACCAGCTGTAATGGTTAATTATGAACTCATTACGAACCCAACAGTCTTTCAAAACTTGTTTACAATTCTCAACGATCAGTTCCCGGAGGATGCTTCAGCAAGAAGAGAGTTTTCGAAGAAACTTGCAGCGGCTGCTTTTATTAGGATATCATTGGAAGTAAAGGAGAGGTACTGTTCAGGTGCGACGAATGTAGCACTGTCAAATGTTATCTGTCAATTCCAGCAGAGGCTGCTACTTAGCCTGTTGGAAGAATTTCCCGAAGCCAGCAATCAGGGCGATGTGTTGAGGCTTATACCTCAAGTGCCTTCAGCCCCTCAAGATTGCCTCGTCATGTTGACCCAATGCTCAGTGGAGCCGCATTCAGGTAATTTTCAGGACAATCACTACATGTTAGAAGTTAAGGGCGTTTCCGTCCATTTGTCAGTTCTGGCCGGCCTCTCTGTCACTTCTCGAATGCAATGTAACGACTATCTGAACTGGTTCTGGCCAGACAGGTCCTACTCATGAACTAGAGCCTCCCAGTTCTTCCGTTTTGGACGGCCAGGGCGTGGGAATTTGGTGAGTTTGGCGGGAAAAATGCTCTTGCGAGTCTTGACTTTTCCGTTTACAGTGGCCAAAACCACTTCTGTCGGGCCAGCCAGACCCGACAAATAGAAAGCGCATCTAAGAGTGATAAAATAGAGGTTGTGGTGACGAGATCAAAATGTGAATAGCAGCTGTTCTTCTACATCTTCCTCTTTAGGTCGCTCAATCATAGTCTTCATTTGTGGCTACTCCCAGCTCTCCTCAGGATGTCTGAAAGCTTCGCCAGGGATGTTTGTCTGTTGTATTAAACTTTGCCTGTGTGATTCCTTAAAGAACCAGTCTATAGATTTAGGGGGGGGAGGTAGGAAGGAGCCTAGGGGGCCGCGGTCCCCCTTTGAAAAATAGTGCATCTTGATATTACAATTGTTCTGAGGGGGCCCCTCAGAATCCCCCTTCCACCTCCCCTGGCCTCCCTTAACGTTTTCTGGATCCGCCCACGTGATAGACCGCGCTATCATTCTGTATCCGGCCTTAAAGATGGTGTACCGCATCGATTGTTATCGATGTTTCTTGAAGTAAATTAAATTTGAAATTGTAGGTTTATACCAATAACAGGTCAGTGGAATAAACCATTACCAAAACAGAGAGAGCGCGCGAAGAAAAGAAGCTCTGCAGACAACCCTTTTTAAAACTTTTAAGTCTTAAAAAATGTGTTTTAAAAAACACATGTAAGAGTACAGCTGTAATTATATGGCAAACTCTATAACACTTTTCACCCATGCACGTGAATATCCTGGTGGTGGCATAAGCAAAAGTAATGGTAAGCTCGGGAAGACAAGTTTATTGTATTTTTCCAATACAGTAACATCTTAGCCAAAGTTTAACCTTCTAGAAACTTAATATAGTACCAGGTACTCAAACTCTAATTATCTTCAATTTTATTGATGACATGTACTTGCCTTTTTGCAGGTGAAGTAATTGACAGAACCTTGTTTGGAATACAATGTGCTTGTTTTGAACTGCTCTACATCTCCCATGTCTCTGGAGATAAACTTGTTCCTGACTTTGCTATGCTCAGCACCATACACAAATACCTTTTGCAGCACCCACAACTAGATAATCTTCCAGAGACAACGTCGAGATGTGTCATTTTCCTCTATGCAGTCAGTCTAATGACGGTTGGACGCGCACTTCAGGTTGGTTCGAGTCCCAGCGACTTTGAAGAATCCCAGGCTGTAATTCTGCAATACCTCCAGAAGCTGTCTACAGAGAAGGTTCACCTTGTGTACTGCCACGACCCCGAGTTTTTGGAATGGGTCTTCAGTTGCGAAGAATTGAACGATGTCTTTGGAAAGGCAATGCTGCTGCAGTGGATCTCTGTCGAGTACAAGGATAAACCTCTATCCAATTCAGAAAGTCACCAGCGCACCATGAAACTTCTTGGAACCAGTCAATACTGTTTCAATACACTTCTCTCGCTGGTAACACAAGACACAGAAGCCGTTTCAGGAATTGTTATTCAGATTCTTGATTGCATACTTGCAAATGGCAACACAGGCAATGATAGCGCATTCAGCATTCCACAGTCGTATGCAGGTTTAATAGCTGACAACTTGCACAGATTTTTCCTGAATAATAAGACGCAGCCATTGCACGACAATAGTGTTGCGACAATGCTGAAGATTGCTGCCATGGCACAAGCTAAATTTGAGAGACTCGACCTAAGGCTTGTACATCACATCGTGAATTTAGCGACACAGAAGGACGATAACTGCAATGTCTTTGTGCCAGCTATCAATTTCCTCAATATTGTAATATGGCAGAGCTCGACCGATCCTTCTGACGAGAAGAAACGCACAGTTGCAATGCTGATCACAAACAAGCCTTTGATTCAGAGTCTCAACAGAAAACTTGCCAACTTGTCCGTACTTGGCGAGGCACGATTTAAGAACAGTTCTGATGAACTTAGCATTTATGGCGCAACGTTAGTCATTGTTGCTAACCTTGTCATGGCAGCTGCAAATGCCAACTCCGATATCTGTGAGTCTTTCGCAGTGGATATCAGTGCGGTTATCAGGCTTTTGAATGAGCAACAAGACACCCTTTTGCACATAGCTTCCATGGTTTTCTGGAGGTCGGCGCTCAGATTCGGTTTAAATTGTGTTACATTCTTAGGTCATACAAAGAAGAGTCTTGAGACTGCTGATCTGCGAGTCATGTTCATCTATCTACAGAATTCTCTAATTCATGAAAGTGAGCTAATTAGAACAAGTGCAGTTGATTGCCTCGGTAGCCTGTTGACCTATGTGGACCACCCAGCCCATCTTCTGAACAATCCCTGGAACAAGGTGTTACTAGAGACACAGCTCCTGGACCTTGGAGCTGAGTTTGCAATGGCTCCAAGCTTTGTTGAGCTTTGCACACTGTTGGTAAAGTTTGCAGAGACTGGAACAAATGTCGTGGGTGGCATCGTAGAAGAAGCTGTACAAACACTTGTAAGCAGAATCCCGCTCATACGTCCCACTGTTACAAGCGACGCATTAACATGGGCCTGTGTAGAGCTCATCCAGGCAATCAGTAGCCACACACAATTGGGACTCTCTCCACCCCAGAAGGAAAGTTTGAGTGTGTGGGTGAAGGAGCTCGAAGAGGATTTTGTGAAAACAAAGCAGCAAGCGTCTCACTCTGCACAAACCAAGTGCGGATTGATTGATAAAGTATTTTTCAGTGAGGAATTGTTCAATGTTACTACTTCAAAGAAAGCCAAAATGCTGTCTGATTTGGTTGAGGCATTTAGCTGCAAAGATAGCTGATTCTTCTTGGAATACCTTGGTGATTACCACCAAATGGTTCAGGTTTTGGACTTTCTTTAACGAAAAGTTCAAAAGGTATCCACAGTGTAGAGAGTGGTTGCCCAGTTGACTCGAGTTTGATAAAATAATCTACGATCCAAGTTCCCAAGATTGGTCTGCTCAACCACATTTGACCGTTTGACACAAGATTGATGTTGTGAACCAAGTTTAACCTGCCAACATAAGAATAATCTGTTGATCTACGTTGGACGACTTAGTGACCCACGCTTGACTGACTTACTGACCCAAGTTTGACCCACTGGTCCAATATTGGACCGCCTACCCAAGTTTAACCTCGAGCTCCAGACTCAAGCATTGACCAAGATCGACCTGCTGTATTAGGAGTTGTCCAAATATTACGTAACGCCAAGGGGTGGGGTGTTCAAATTGTCAAAAAAAGGTTACGCATGTGGTAAAACAGCACATGGCATTACAAGGGTGTGGTTGGTGGTGTGGTTTGAAAATCGGCCAAAAAGCGTTAGGTAATACTTGGACAGCCCCTAAGTTTGACATGAAGACCCAAGTTTGACCTGTTTAATCCAACTTTGACATATTTACCCAGGATTGGCCTTCTGCCCCAAGTGTGACCTGCTGGCCAAAAGTCGACCTGTTCATCTAAGTTTTCTGCCTTAACATCTTGTCAGAACACTGCAGCATTAATGACCAGTCCCTCACAATGAGCTACAAACACAGGATCTCCAAGTAAAGAGATCACTTGCACCGCTTGCAGCCGAGTTTATAATGATTGACTTTGGCAGTTAGAAGTAAATAACCTAGCCCGTAGATAGAATAGTGACTTGTGAGGCCCGTAAGGTCGTGTTTTAGGGCATGCACCCCCGGGATATTTTGAAACTTCAGCTCTCGCAATTAGATTTTCCGGCGATTTGAGCAGAATGCTTGGAGCTCTGATGTTGCTAATGCATACGTTTTGTCAAATACTTTTCAGGAGCGAAATTTATGAAGGAAATTTGGATTACAAAGGTAGTCTGAAAATCAGACGTCCTCCTCGGTCTAGACAGATTTTTCTCCCCGAGAAAGCGACGTCACAATAAGTTAGTCGTTAAGCCCGCCCAGTGACGTCATTACTCCAGATCTTCGTAGTGCATTTATTTGGTCGATTCTGTTAATTCATGCGAGTGATGCTTTGCGAATTATTCACGCACGAAGATTAAGAATAATTGAATTTGAATTAACGGAACCGACCAAATAAACGTACTGCGAAGATCTGGCGTAGTGACTTCACTCGACGAGATTAATGGCTACCTTATTCAGACGTCTCTCTCATGGTGACAAATGTCTTTGGAGGCAGAGTTTCAGGCTATTAAAATGGGGATTCGTTTTGCACCTCCTGAACCCAATCTCGATCCCTGAGCCAACGTTATTTTAGGCCAGCGGCGAGGAACACCACCGTCATAACAGACATGCGCAATAGAGAGAACTCTGGGGTTGTGATTGCCCCTGAAACCCCCCTAGCGTCGTCTGTGAATCCTGCGCAGTGCGAGTAGTGCTGCGAGGTGTTGGGCTACCCACAAATTTTCGTTTCACCACACAATCAAAACAAAGGTGGACATCTCTCTTATTAAACTTGGCAAGTTTTAATTAGTTAACGAATGTTAGTTTTTATCAATGTTCGACATATATGGACATATAGTATGGAACGTATCACATGTAATCTTGCTATTAAACCATAACGTACATATTATGCTTCATTTTGTTTGTGTACAATGCATTGTCACTCTATTGTTGTACATTTTTATTTGTACAACTATTATATTATAATAATAATAAATCTCTTGTATAATGGAGTCAGTCTCAATTCAAAGTATTGTGTGTGTATGAAAACAAAAATATAATTGCTTCTTGTATCCCAAGGCACTCAAACTCGATACCAGCATTCTAGCCAGTGTGATTTCCATATTCAATTCCCGTACTGCAATGACAGTGCAGTGAGGAGATTTCATTTATTATGGCTGGGGGGAAGGCAAAATTGCAAGATGAATTTTTGAATTTTATCAAACTTCCTATAATCTTTAAAGCCTTTCAATACCTCCTTCCAGACTCACTTGGTATTATTAAATTCAATAACCCCCCCTACTAAGCATTCCTCAAAACTATGTACCCCCCATAATTTTGCCCACTGCCGCCCTCAGGCTGTAATAAGTGAAAAATCCCTTACCAGTCAGTTAGTATGGCAAATATTGCATTATTTTTAGCTTCTGTGTACCTTGGTAATTCAATTTAAATTATATACAATTTAACACATGGTTGAATATGATTACCTTGGATGGATCAGTGCTAACAAAATAATGCATTAACCACAAATCTGCTCATAAATGTATGAAATTTTAAACTGCAGAAAGTAGTCACATTACAACAGAAAAGGTATAAATGTTAGTAAACTGTCAGAGGCACAATCACACTGGAAGTTGTTAGGGCTGGGGCAAACCTTCATTATCATCCATACACATGGCCAAATGCTAAATTGCACAGGTGGCAAGCTGCAATACCATGTTACATATTTGCTTCAAATAAATATTTGTTGCGGAATTTCTATACAAATTGGTCTTGTGTATTGATGATAATGACTTCCACTGTGATAACAGACATTAGATCCTGTGTGACCATGGAGGATTTTGCCCTATACATAAACTAGAAACAATTTCTTGACCAGTAACAGTTAATTTACCATATGATTACAAACTATTGCATTGTTCTAGATATTTAATTGTGTAATTATAATACTTTGTTGCCAGAGAATAGCATTTTTAGTCTTTGAAAATGTGACTTCTGTTGCTGTTAGTGCCAAGAAAAGGTCCTTTGAAAAAATCAATGAGCCTTTGAACCTTTTTGGCTTTTGTCCCAGCCATAGAAGTAGCATAGTTCTCTTTGATTCTTGAGTACTTTACAACTTATTAGTACTGACACAGTTTTCTTCCACAAAGAGCAATTTTCTACTGCTTTTCTAACTCTACTTGTATTTCCACTAAGAGAATGAGAGCAGCAATGAGAGAAATGCCCAGGGGATGGGGGGTTTATACTCCCATACATAACCTATATGGGGATGTGCCACCCTATAGCATATCATTTTTGGACTTACTGTCATAAACAGGGTCAGGGTTTGAGAGCCTTGGTGGCACACCCCTACACAAACTTTACTTGAGTACCCCCCTCAGGTAGAAATGTGCCCATGAGGAAATCCTGTCTCTGTGCCCATATCCCATCATCCCTTGTGCAACTTTCCTTTGTCTTTCCTAGTCTCCCAAAGTTCATTTCTTTCTTCGGCTTGCTCTCTCATCACCTCTCTCTTGCTAGCTTCTCTCAGACAAACAATAGGATCTTGGAAGCCTCTGTGGAAGAGTTCTAATGCTCTCAAAAATCATTTGGTTTCTACTTCAAGATGCCACTGGCCAATTAGAATGTATGTTATACCTACCCCATCTGTAACCCTAGATTGGTTAGTATTAAGCAATCACTAGAGAAAGTAATTTACCATATGTTATGCCATTTTGTGATACTCAGTGAAACTTGTTTAATACATTTACATGATTAAATAAAGGAATTCACAATATCACTCTGATTAAAATGCTGTTGATATATTCACAAGATAGGTTCGGCAACAAGACACAAACATACTTGAGGTGAGTCAAAGGGGCCTGCACATTGCTGGATATTGTGCATCACTATAATTTTACAAATATTATTATATAAAAAATTTGGGTCATAGATCTGATTTTTTGGCATGGATTCACTAAGCGACCAGTCATTATTTAAGTTTGTGGGTGGGCGGGGGTGTAGGAGAAACCGCGAGGTCCTGAAAAAATGTTTGGGAAAATTAGGGGGGGCGGGGCTGAAATTTTGAAGGAATGTGAAGGGGGGTCTTCTAAAATGTTCACCAAATAAGAGCAGGTCCCTTAAAAAAAAACATATTTCTCCTCCACCCCCCCCCATCCAACTGAAATAATGGCTGGTCCGTAAGGGACTCTAATTAATGTGTGCTCACCATAATAACTACTATTATTGCAGCAAAATAAAATGTGAAGTCAATCACTGCACTTTAGCTTTATCAGTGCTTGACTGATCCTGCTCAGTTTTCTTGTCCATGTCATAAAAGACTTCTAGCATCTGTTCTCGCACATCGTTGGTAAGCATTGTCACATCCTCTGCTGCCAGACCCGTTGTAGGCACTGGAGGTAAAACTTTCACTCTTATCGTTCCTGAAGATTAAGAGGAACACTCATTTGTAAGTTTCACAGCAACAAGACTTCATAAGTAATGTTTAAAATTCTGTTATATATTGGACAAGGTTGAGCTTCGTACCAAAAAAGTTAAGATAATAGTGCAAGTTATTAGCTGAGCATAACAAAACATTCTGTTGAGACTGAAAACTGAATACAATATAACAGAATTCTGCAAATATGTCCTTTTTGATGTGTGTGTGTGTGTGTGAGTGTGTTGAGGGGGGGGGGGCTTAGTTCATTTTTTGGAGGGGAGACTTATTTCTCCTCTGAGGGTGGGAGATTATTATTGGAGCAGAAGGGAATTTCACATCTACACAATTTAATATACCATATATAGCAAGTCATTAAGTAAGATTAAAGTCAGTGAACAAAACAACTGCTAAGGACAATAACACAAACTAGTTGTAGAATAATTAGGAAATTGGAAGTTCTCTCTTGCACATTTTCATACTCATTGATATTGATGATTGAGATAACTGAATTACAAACTTGTATATTTTTATTACCACTGCAACCATTTGTTTGAAAGTTTACACAGTTTTAAAGTGCTCAATACAGATGTAATAGAGCCGATAAAATGTTAAAAGGCGAAGATAAAACTATTAAAACTATTAATAATTTATCATCACCTTTTAACATATTATCACTGTATACATGTATGCACACCCATGGGCATATGTTTGGAAGGTCTTACTGTCATAGGGATTTTCCATCTCATTTTTGGTTTTGTGATTACTTGTTTTACATACACACTGTCTGCAGTAGAACATAATTTAGTATTACCAGTAGTCTGTAACTAAATGTTTATAACATGGTACATGTAAGGACAATAGCTTCTTGTTTCGCACTATCTTTTATCTTTTCCTACTTGTCCTTGGTAGTGAAACATGCAGAGTAAAAAGGACTTTTTCTCACTAGTTAGCAAGTAGAAACAGAACTGACTTTTATTTTAAGTTGGCTGGCAAGGCCAGTTTGCACTGAAGGGACAGTCTAACTGCGGTAATCAAACCAGAAACAGGTCAAATCTTGAAAATTAGCATTTAATAGAATATTGCTGCTACCTATCTACCAACCTGGTATAAATGTCTTGGTTTTCTTGTTAAACATTGGAATGTAATTTGATATTACAACTGGCATAATAGGAATCTGCAATTTGAACAAACATGAGTGACAATGTACATGCAAAAAGTACTGCACCACATACATACAACATAATTACTGGCAATACCGTATTTCCTCTATTCAACACCTTCCCTTGATTTAAGTGTCCCTCAACCAAGCACCTAGGCTTCTGGATATAAAATTCGAAATAAGTGCCTCCCTCAATTACATACCCCCTCAATTCTCCAGGAAACAGTAACAGAAAATGTATGAGTTAAAAAACTGTATATGAAGTAAGAAACACAACCAGGTCACACCAAAGAACTCTGTACAGGAAGCCAGTAACAGAGAATGTATTGAGTGAGTTAAAGAAAGTTCTAGATGTTAAGTAAAAACACAACCAGGCCACACCAAAGAACTCCCTGCAGCAAGTCAGTAAGAGAGAATGTATGAGTTAAAGAACTGGACGTTGAGCAAGAAACGTGACCAGACCATACCAAACAACTTTGTACTGCAGGCTAGTAAGAGAGAATGTATGAGTTAAAGAACTGGATGTTGATTATGAGCAAGAAACACGACCAGGCCATACCAAACAACTTCATACTGCAAGCCAGTAAGAGAGAATGTACGAGTTAAAGAACTGGGTGATAAGTACAAAACACGACCAGCCAACACCAACGAACTTTTTATCACATAAGAAAACGGCAAATTCTGAATCAAGCCCCCTCAAATAAATGCCCCCCCCTTTCACACGAAATTGTTTAAATAAGTGCATAGACTGCTTACTCGAGGAAATATACCAACAAATTTGCTCATAACTCCATTTCTTAGATCAAATTGATGAAGCACATTGCATGACCTACCTGAGCTTGCTGAGCAACATGGAATGCTCCCTTCTTGAATGGCAGCATCGTTCCTGTCTGACTCCGAGTACCTTCAGGAAATACCCACAAGTTCATCTAGGAAACAAGTATGTCATTATAGCCAGTCAAGGAATTATATAAAATATTTTGTCGAAATCTTTCTTATTGCATCATCGTGATACAATACAATACAATATTTATTTAGGGTCGGGGCATAGGGAGTGGTTGCCCATTCTGCCAAGCTGGAGGCTTGTGTTAAAAATGCTCAACCTTTAAATTAGACATAAAAATAGGAATAAGATACATTTAGAAAGTTACAATGCTATATGATTCAAATGTTATTAAATTACACCCTTGATATTGACAGCGCCCCCCCCTCAAATAAGCTAAATCTGGCATCACTTTCACATAATGTACCGATCAAATTGAAACGTCAACATCCCCCCTGGGCATACCCCGGGCATTTGACGCATTGCCATGCCTGGGTGTAAGGAATTTGATGTTGGTAGTTGCCCCATGGGTGGGGAATTTGCCATTGGAAGGGAGGAGTGGTGGGGAATTTGAACAAGTTGTCTTGATTTCATGTTATATGCCTCGTGGTTTCCTTGATTGAGTTGCTAGTGTCGCTAGTCTAGAATTTTACAAGCTTTGCAAGTTCCAAGCTCTTCTACCTCTTTATATACTTCGCATTTTTCTGCTTACTTTGACAAACAAACTATGTACAATGATGGGAAAACATATAATCTTCAAGGATATATAAAGTTTTTAAGTAAATTCCATTTAA
>JANVCK010028898.1:0-13146 GCA_026546655.1 Epizoanthus illoricatus | reverse complement strand
TAATAGTAATAGTAATAGTAATAGTAATAGTAATAGTAATAGTAATAGTAATAGTAATAGTAATAGTAAACTATGTAATTTGTACAAATTAAGTACAAGTGTGGCCTGCAAATTATGTTTCGCTGTTCCCTTTCTTTCTTTCTCTTTCTTTTAACTTTTTGTCATGCAAATTATTATTTTTTTGTCTTTTCGGCTCGTGCAAACTTTTTTTGAAATTCTTCCAATCCCCCTCCTCCCCACATACACCCCGTAACACACACACATGCACACACACACACACATACATAAAATTGTCTGCTCCTAATTGTTCATGGTTACCTAGTTACCACCTCCCGCTCCCCTTTACACACAAAGCCAACACACAGCCAACTCACACTCACATCAAAGACAACGTACCTCACAGTAGCATACGAATTTAATCCGTTGTTAAGTGACAAATTCCTCTGGCTTTGCGTCTTTTGGGGGATGTTCCTATCTCTTATCTTCATATTATTTCTCTTTCTCTTAATTTCTGTTTTCGCTGATTTCTCGTACATGTCTTACAAGGTAGTTCACTGTAACGTCCATGTGTTTCATGTACAGCGCTAGGGCAGTGTCCTTGGTACAGTGCCAATGAATAACTGACCATAAGGCGCATTACTATTAGCTGCGTTCCCGGCACAGTTTCGCAATTTCTTATACTATAGAGCGTGGAACAAAAAGACTCATATTCTATGCAACAAAGGAAATGTGATCTTGGCCACGTCGACAACAGACACAGGAGATGACAACACATTCGTGATTTACCAAAATCCTGTAAAGAATCTCACTGCAGTTTCAATCTCTATTTCTAGAGAGATCTCTCCCTGTTCTCCCTGGTACCAGAGAGTGCCCGAGTGAGCAATGTTACATGTAATAAACAGGAGAAAAACCTGCAACGTTTGGTTGGTGTTTGTGTACCGGACTGTATAGCTAGTGCCCGTTATCGCATCTCCTGTGTACGATGCGTACGCCTGGTCCTCCAGTTAATCTCTGTGCACAAAATATGGCATGATACTGCTGCAATGCAACATTTATTTACAGAACATTTGGAACACGCAAAGTACTAGAATTCGCAGTTATTCAGTTTGAGTTATTTCATTGTAAATGAAATGGAGGAGTGCAGTTTAGTTCGCTGTGAGCCATTTGAATTGGCATAAAGGGGCGTTGAACACACTACCGCCACCCGCAGGCCGGCCATGGGAACTTCCTTTCAAGTTCCTCTTTTCTGGGACACATTAGTAAAGCTAATAAGCTATGCAACAAAGGAAAATGTGCTTCTTAAATATAATCAGAAATAACCATATATCGTATGAGATAAACAAAGACTTTCGCTTAGACTTGCTTTTGAACGCACAGGGTAGTGATGTATGCACAGTAAGAGTGACTGGTTCAGTTGAGTACCTGAAATATGAACAAGATGATAGAAAATAAATTCTGAAAACCTGTAGTTTTGTGTTGTTCTGGTACGCCTTGTGTGTGTGGGCACTGTCTCAAGTCACTGAATTTGAAATTTTCTGTTTGTTCCATTGATCCATAAGAAAAGCAAAATACGATGTTCGATACTTATCTGATATCCGTTAATGTTATAAAAAATAAATTCATAAAATTGTAAAAAAAACAGCCAAAATGAAAGTAGTTATAATTTACGGAAGGAACATCGTATGAGATGAAGATTTGCTTTGTAGCAGGAAGATTTTTTGACGGTTCGTACAATCACGTCGCGCAGTACCAGTTAAATGATATTAGAAAACACAATCTGGCACAAGCAAAAGCTAACAATAACAGCCAATTTGAACCTGCTACGAGAAAGTTCTTATTGAAAAACAGAGTCTATTCATCCATGCAAAGTTTAGCTGTGTTTATTTCAAGCTGTGCAAGTTTCAGTACATATAAGATAATCAGCCGACAATTTTGAACTGCTTTTGCGATTCTACTGTGAAGAATGAGTTATGGGAGATCAAATCTGGGAAATTTACTTCATTAATTTATAATGGTAAATTAGCTGTGTTTGGTATATCTTCGGGTCCCCTGTTTTGAAGCTCAGTCCACGCAAAACACACTAAACAGTACTAAAATTAATTAACATCTCTTTGTCAGACTTTAAACTTTGAAGACGTACAATTGCATGTGTTGCTTGCCCGGTCAAAATGGTTGCAATATTGTCACTGAATTAGTAGCAAAGTGTCGCAGACGGGGAACATTTTTCGCTTAGACTTACGACGGAGAGCTACAGCCATGTTTGATTTTAAAGCAGGAAATTCACACACGTGCTATGATTGCAAGACAAGACAAAGGTTATATTTAGTAAGAATATCAGAGAACAAACTAATAGGCCACACCTAATAGAAAAGGAAATGTTTTGGGGTGATATGCGTTTACGAGGAAATTAGCACAGAAGCCAGATAAGAAATCTGGCTGGTTTCCTTGTTTGTTTTGTCATGCGCGGCCCACCTTACTTCCCCTCAACGTGTCTCTATAGATATATGTTTTATTTGTGTTTGCAAAACAATGTTTTTCTTTATTGCTTTATCATAGATAAAACATCATGCGATAAGTTTCATGCGCTTTTGTTACGGCTGTAATGGCAGTAATTAGGGCTGTAATTACGGCTGCCTTTTGTGAGCCCGACTCAAGTCGTTTTACAATCTCTTTTGCTGTAGCACACAAAATTTTGTTATAAAAATCTGTTTAAACAAAATGAAAGAGACATACATTTCAGGCGAACACCTTCAATACGATAAAACTCGAAAGAATAACTATGCAAAACACCATCAACGACTGAATAAGTTTAAATATTAAAGCGAGGCTGAATTATATTATTCGCCAGGGATATTCCGGCTTCGCAGTCGAAATTCATCTTGACCGATTCATGCTTCCCAACACTAAACGATCGAAGATCTTGCGGGTGGCGAGAAATCACAGCCTTTTCATTTACCCGTTGCACTACATTGCTAAGCAAATGCCTAACATCAGGACAAAATATGGTTCAGTAAACTGCTTGTGAATTTGATACCTCTGCGGGAAAATATTGCCCTGAAATGATTGTCTATGTACTTTCCTATGAGCGAGTTTGCGTTGAAAGTTTAGTTTGTTCACTAATATCGGAGTTAAGTTATTAGTTCTGGATAAAATACCGGTGGTTGTTGAACACAGAACTATTCAATGGTTTGATTTTATAACCAAGAAACTGAAGTTCTTGAACAACTAAATATTACGAGTGATGTTAAACTTTGCTTATGGCGCGAACAACGCAAGGAAGGCTCCGAGCAATAAAGTTAAGAACGAATAAAATCGCTTGGCTCTAAAGCTCTCGGTCAAACCACCTTCAATCTGCTTCATTTGCTTTTGTTTTTGAGTTTATACTAAACAAGAACAGCTACAGAAAACCCGAAGTCATTTTACAATGCATTTAAATTAGAATTACAGTGGAATTGTATTCGTTTAATAAGAGCCTTTTCGGAACATAAATTGTTCGCATTCTCTCTCAGAATTTCACGCCCACTGAAGTAAAAAAGTTTCAGCGCCTGAAAACGCGAAAGAGAAAAACACAATTCGCTTGTAATAAAACAGACTGGCTAAGTAGAGTAGTGTTCTTTTCGAGGGGGTATTAATATACTCTTTTGCGATCTTCAAGTGTCAGAATACCGTAGATAAAGGGACGGAGACATGTTTAGGCTATTTTTGGCGGTGAAGATGACGGCGGTAGTCGAAGCGTGCAATGTTTGGACAGATAACCCCAAACAAAATTGTGGTTTTCCACGACATTAAATCATAAAGCAGCAATGGTTTCTTCGCTTGAGTTCCCTCACAGTTAAACCACGTTTTCGTTTTGATACTTAAAGAATGGTATTAAAATTAAACAAACATAACGAGATACAAATTTCGTGTGTCTATTTTTTTTGCTATGAAATACAAAATAGAAGAGCTTAGTTCGCACGCATTAGAGTATGAAATCCAACTCATTAACTCTTTTCAATATCCAAGAAGGGGTACGGTAGTTTGAGAAAATACGAATGTATACTTTATTTCCATTCAACGATTTTAGCCAAAAAGAGTACATTGGTAAACAAAAGCAAATATTATTAGACTGTTAACGCGATTCGAGTCTCGCCAAGCTCGTGTTTCGATACAAATTCAATAGACACAAACCTCACAAATGCTTAGAAATCTATCTCGCAATTCATTAAGCTCTACTTTAGATTTTTCTACCTTTTTGTTATGGGCGAATGCTCGTTTTGTTTAGAAAATTAATGCCAGCAGCAAAAGGTTTATTACTCTTTGTGTAGTAAGTGTAGTGTTCAAATACGTTGTGAAATACTTCACTTTTACCATGGAGATGAGAGACCAAGTTTCTGCAAAGGCTGCATATATTTTGGTGAGAATAATTAAAAACTGGCAGCTAAAACTTTAGTTAGGCAAAAACTAGGACCGCCAAAACGGGCTGATTCGATTAATTATCTGAACGGGTGCGCTAGTGAAATTTGTGGAAAACAAGAAGGACAATAAGCGATTAATTAATAATGAGCTTACGCGTAGAAACTTAAGCCATTTTACAATGCACTTTTTTTTATTCGATTCTCTTTTTTCTTTTATCATACAAACATATATCTTTCTTTTTCGTATTATAAATGTTTTACACTAAATACTGTCTTTTTATACAAAGATGTACGTTATTAGCAAAGCCATTGTTGCTCTGTGTGAAACACGTACGTGCGAACGGAACCACAAATGTCCCAGCTCTGAATGCAATGTCCATGATATTTCAAAATCTTCACGGAAGTTTCTAATAAATATTCTTTTTATGTATCTAAAAATTTTGTTTACCAGTATTAACGTCCATTTGGGTGTCTTGACTTGATGTGACGATCCAAATCTCGTCTCCGGACCAGAACTTTTCCACAGTATTGACATTTATACGGCGTGTCGCCAACTGCGTGCAGCCGGATATGTTTTGCCATGTTGCTCGGGTCTCCAAATCGTTTTTGGCAGTATTTGCACTTTAGTGGTTTGTATCCAGTGTGAATTCGCATGTGGATTTTAAGACCATATTTGCGAGTGTACAGTTTACCACAAAGTTCGCACAAATAACCTTTGCTTACTTTCTTGGAATTTAGATCGTTGATCACGTCCTCATTGCAACCATTAGGTTTGGTTCGGTCGGACGAGGGCATGGGGCTCTCCTCTATACTGCTGGGGTCTTGCGGCAGAGATGATGTGGGAGTCGGTAATCGATTTGTGCTGCTCTGTTCCCCCGTTCCACTGCCAAACATCATGGGATTCATCATAGGCTGGCCGTTTAATGGTGGAAACCCTTGAGGAAATCCGTACTTAAAGAAGGGCATCGAAGACGGGCTGCAAAGCGGCGGGCGGGGTTGGAGCAGCAGCGCCGGGTTGTTTAACACATCCATTTGGTGCTGAGAGAAAGAGTCTTGCGATAAATTGTATCGCATACCGTTAATCTCGTTCAACAGAGGACGAGACATGGAGGAAAAATCAGTCGCAGAGGTTGGAACATTTCCAAGATCGGGACTTTTAAACCCATTGAAGCCAGCATTAAATTGTGAACTTGCAGGTGGCAGGAGAGAGGAAGATCCCGAGCTCTTCAGTGTGTCGTTTTTCACTGCAAATGTCTCGGCCGTAAAGGAGGGCAGACTGACTGGTGTTAGTGGGGTAAGCATGTTCACTTGGCTATGGAGCTTTTCTGGAGATTTTTGCCCTGGTTGAGCAACATCTGATGATGAAGACATCGCGTATGGGGAGATAGACTTCGGGCTCGTAACCGACCCATCACCGTTGGTTGGCCGGTGAGGACTTTCTTTCATGGAAAATGGATCCGAGTTGAAATTCGGGAAAAATGGAAATTGGTTCATCGAGAGCGATAAGTTGTTAAAACTGTTGTTGAAGCCATTCAGCCCATTTAAGGAGTTAAGTCCGTTTGAGAGGCCAAAGCCAGTACCTCCATTCATGCTACTTTTTTCGTCATGTGCCATATGAGCGTCTGCCATGAACGCACTGCCATTTTGGTTTGGTCGTGAAATCTGCGGATCCTTCAAACCCATGTTATCCGTCTCTGGTTTAGGCACAGAAAGTCCGTCGGCTTCTGAGTTTGGAGTAAGAAAGAGCGTGCTCATGTTATGACTGGCCTCAGTGAGTTTGGTTCTACTCGCTGACCAACTGGTACGGTTGTGTGTTCGCGGAGTGTGAAGACCGCAGTTTTTATATCCCTTCCTGTGCTCTGCGCACTTGACGGCAATGTGAGCCCTAAGTGTGTTTGGGAATGCGAACACTTGCGAGCAATAGTGACAAATATACCGGTATTTACCTGTGGAGCGAATGACAGGTGCACTGGAGTTAATGACACGTGTATACAAACCGACCAATCAAATGGCCGCTCGGCGAGCAGATTCAACATTCGTTCACTGACACGTGCAAGCGATTTGCTAGCGCTCAGTGGCTACCAAAGGAAAATAATGTATGACAAGTGGAGCGCGAAGTCCTGCATATTCAATAAGACATGCAAAATTAATAACGCATGCCGTAATTAGCCTTGTAATTAACAGCCAGATACGTCTAGATTGGTTTTAAAGAGAGCCATTTGAGTCGCATTTGCTTTTTCTAAAATAATTTCATTACACGTAACTAGAGTGTACTGTACACTAAGGACTATTAAGGAGTTTGTGGTAGCAGAAAAAAAGGTTTGTAAACCCTCTCACTACGGTTTTTTGAGATTTCAGGGACAATAATGTTTGCCACGAGGACTCTTTGCCTCCTTTGTTGTTCCTTTTGTTAACCTCTTCAGCCAATCACATAACGGTGTCAAGCGAAATCTAAAGTTTTGATTCATTTTGTACGCGCCTTTATAGCCTGAAAAATGTATCTGCTTCTAGGTTCAGGTTGAGCGCACTTCTGCAGCTAGCATGCTGACGGACATGGAAGAATAGATTTTTGATAAAGAACCTGAAACTGCTGGTAACAAAACCTGTAAATATAAACCTTCCAGCACGCTCAGTGAGTCCATGTTGAATTTGCACCGTCTTTTCACAGGTAACGTCCGAGTTATTTAAACAAACACACGTGACCTGAGGACCCCGCGCTATCCTTAGGAAGTGCTGTATGCAAATAAAGTACTGTGAGGTACAAAGGACCATTTACTAAAGAAAAAAGAGAGTATCATGCTTGATACATGCGTGATGTTAAGCACGCGGTTGGCAAGCGAGACTTCCTTTGTCCTAAGAATGTTTCTTAAGCTAACAGATGGCTTTAAGACATTCTAGCACGGCGTGGTTCATATCTTTTCCCGCGCTACGGTCGCCGCGGCGACACCGAGCCTGTTTTTAGCTGGTTAGATCATGGAATCTGTGAGCAAGAGTTCTGTTGAGGAACGGAAGATTTACGGGTAGCGACACAAACTAAATTCTACAAGAAAGCTCTGGTACCCGGATAATCATATGGAAATTTTAGTAATTTCCGTTGTAGTAAATGCACTTGAACGCAGTCGACAGCACGTGCTTAATTGTGTTTTGAAGTTCCGAAACATAACAAAAACCGGATGCCTATTGTTTTCAAATTCTTTGTCCACCAGCTCCGTAACTAGGCTGCCGAATTTAGCTCATCATTACTAATACAACTCTAAACAAACGGAGAGAGTATTGAAACGAAATGAGCAATTGGGTTGCACCTAGGTTTCGCAATTCTGATCCTATAATCTTCTTAGTATCAATAGACATGTGCCGGTATTACTAAAAACAAATGTGACTTCAGTCCCGCTTGTAGGTCATTTGTGAATTTGACTCACTTTAAAAATATGAAATTTCAGAGAAAAAGAAAGATTTTCTGCCTCCATCAATTACCTCTGGAAGTCTTTCTTATCTCGCTTGTAAAACCAAATTAAACAAACTGCAAATTGCCTTTGTTATATTGTTAAATAATCCCTAGAGTAATTAATTACACACTTCTATAAGGTGCTTTTGGTCGCTATTACACGTAATTTCTGTCATCAAAGATTTCAGAGTACAGTCAAAGAAAAGCTCGACAAACAATATATCTAGCATTTAATTAGTGCTTATGTTGTGATAACTGAGTTAAGATTCAGACGTTTTGGTCGTATCTGGGTTGTTTCTTGGGAAACACAAAGTGTATACATCACTTAGGTAAACGGTCTGATCTAGTTACGAAGCGGGGTTTAGTGGCACCGCCCATACGGGCCATTTTGTTGTCTGTATTTAATAATTACAAATTGTTTCGTCGTTGAATTTCTCAGAAACAGAATACCGTTAATGAGTGGGGTGTTTTTGCTGCACAAAAAGTAAACCGATTATTAGAATACTAGAAATTAAGGTTTCAAACAAATTATGCTAGATACAGATACGGTTTCACTTGCTGATCAATGATAACACATAAAAGTTCTGTATTTTTCGTGTATGTTTTACCAGGACGTAGTATTTCCAATAACATGTTATAGATCTAGTTCCCTCGTTATGGTTTTATCAAAATGTACTTAAACGAGTTATCTAAGTCACCTGCCCCATAATGAATGCTAAATACAACCCTCACGAAATGGGCCATCATCTCAAATCAAGAATGCATCCCAAATTTTTTTCAAACATTTTATGGCAGCGTAACGGCCAATTCAAATGTCTTCGCCCACAAGGCTACTGCCCACTGGTGATTTATAGTAAATTCCTTTTGATTCGAAAAAAAAAAGAAAAAATTGAGTTAAATTTAGACACTGCGTAGGGACTGAAATTCTTTATGTGCACACCGGCCAAAATATACCTGCTAATACAGTTAACGTGCAGTGGCCTAAACATTCAACTGATAACTGAATCTAATTTGGTTTTGACATTGTCAAATACCTACAAAATATTGGATTTTCCTCAACGTTTTTCTCTGTATTAATCGTCACTATTTCACGATTTCTTCCATGAAACTAATTTTAAGAGTAAAGAACGTTGAAGAGGTAAAAGAACGTTCGCCTGACGCTTGCAGGAACTAAACAGATTATATTCACATATAACTTTATGTACTTCGCATGTAGCGATAGGCGGAATACCAGATTGGGTTTTGCTATGTCGATTTCAACGCAGCTCATCACCAAAAAGAAGTTTAAAATGTAAAATAATGATCTGATAGCAATCGCCGTGATTCTTACTAACGGTAGCTCTTATAAGATTAGCAAGTTCAGTTTGGTACCAAAAAGACTAAGGTTTAATATAATTACACCCTCAAAGTAGCAATCACACTTTCATTGAAAGTAATCTATTTGCCCCTCTTGAGTTCTATACCGCCCAGTAACATATTGTCCAACACACAGCGATGTCGTAATGTGCTTCAAAATGATAAATATAATGCGACAAAGAAAACTAACTTTAGTTTTATAACTCGATTTGATATCCTGATAGGTCTATTAAATTTCCCTGCTCAGATTCTGTTCTCTAAAATAAATTAGGAAGAAACTATCTACAAAAGCACAGCAACCGTTCTGGATTTTATGAGAATAATAAAACCTTGAACAATTAGCAACAAGAGGAGTTGAATACTCATTGTTCAAGCAACTTTCGCAAATTGCGGAACGAGTCGAAAACTTTCGCCATTTCAAATATATCACTGTCTCTAGAAACAACCTGACTAATTTTCCGGCTCAGTAAATATTTGCTTACTTGGCTCTATATATAAAGTAGCTCACTTTTGGCACGTGGATTTCATCAAGGCTATTTTACGGCCCGTTGCTCACTTTGTTTGCGTGTGGCAGACGTGGGATAATAGAGCCACATGTATTTTAGCATTACAATTAATTCGAACAATCAAATACCGAGCACGGCGGCTGGTTTTGCTTGGTAGCGGAACAAAAATATCATTTGGCATTCTTTTAGACTCTAAGAAGATGTTATGATATATAGTAGCTTAAGTCAATCGGCTTTTTCTATGTAAAACTTCTCTTTGTCTATAAACTACAAGATAGCATAAAAGGTCTTTCAAGAGTTTGTATCTTGGGTGGCTTAGATATTCAAAAACAAGGAATTTATATGGTAAACTTTGGATTATGCATTTTAAAGTAAGTGCATTAAGCTTTGAATTCAAAGTGAACACTCCTTTTCCTTCCTTCTTAATTCAGTTGATGGGCATTTATGCGTCACAGAAAACAATTTCCTAAAAAAAGTCCGGCTAAATATATAGCACTGCCTGTACTATATGTAACTCGCTATAATTGAGTGGTTTAATATGTCTTTTTTCTTGGAAAGAATTGAACCACGCAAACGCGGACTGCATGAGTTTGTTTTGGCGGGAAAATGAGCGCCGTCACCCAGGACACGCACGTGTCTTTGAACGCCGCCATATCTTACGATTTACTTGTTTCTAGTCTTCAGTATTTACGTTCAGTATTTAAAAAACTAGTTCATTTATTTATGTTTTGTTTCTTGTATGCGTATGTACAACAACTTGTAACACAATGCAGTTAACCTGCTGTAATCCAGATTTTTTTTGAACCAGTTAACAAACCTATACTATATAACCATTCTGATTTTATTTCCGTCTTGAAGCGAAGAAGACTTTGGTGCTATATATTTCTTATACAATCCTATAATTGATCTTTAGTGCCTAATACGATCGGGCTTTTTAACTTGAACTTGAAGTTAAAAATTTCAGCATTTAGGATATGGCCTGCAAATGTCTAAAGTAAGGTTGGAGCGTTTACAACATCTGTTTCCGGACGGACATTATGTTCCCAACCAAACCATTCCATTTTCAGTTCAAGTTTAAATATCAAAGCTTATGAAAATAATTAACCATAAAATAAATAAATTAATATGTCCAGTCAGTCAGTAATCAGTAAAATGAAACTCGGGTACAGTAAATATCTGTGCATTCTTAGAAATGCCAAAATTTCAGCTTCGTTTACTCAATTTGTATTTCCCAATACAATATAATATAATGAAACAAGTAGAAAAGGACTGAAGTTGCTTTGATATAACAAAGATACTGACAACTTGCTATTAAAGATTTGATTTCGTTTAGTTCAGACACAAACCGCCTTATTCTGCGAGTTTATTAAAGGGTTTCAAATGGCTCCTTTAGACAACTAAGAATCTACACGTCTTACAATTTGAACAATATTATCAAAACGTGATTAGTTATTTTCCTCTTAATGTTTTTTTAACTTGCATTGACCACTAGCTTTTCACAAGCCGACTAAACTGAAAAGGTAAAAGTGGTGTTAAAAGTACTTCATTCATATCAACTAACACCGAATACCATGCATGCTATGTTGGGAAAGTGAGAATAACCGGGGAGAATAATGAAAGTAACGGGCAATATGCGACGAAAAGAAGTGAATATACTTCTAAGCACTTCCTGAATGGTTTGAATTGCTAGATATATAGACTTCAAAAATAATAAATCACTTCTGATAAATGTATGAGTCACTTGTATTCTTCTGCCTTTCTTGTAAACATATTGCAGTCAGTAGAGAGTAGAAAACAAATAGTTGTCCTTTTGATATTGAAAGAGGCTGCAGTAAAACACAATGAATCCACTCTTTTTGTATCCTAAGGCCGCTGAAATTTTAGTTATTTTTTGTTTTGTAGTAAATGCAAAATATGAAAACAAAGACTGTCACTGCCGGATAGAACGTACACATCAAGAGCTCTTATTTGATTGTTCACATTTGGGGTTTTTGTTCATGTCACTAGTTTAGAATTCAGTACAAACTAGTTATTGGAATGTCTTCATCAAGAGTTTCATTCGAATGGCCGCAAATTGGAGTTTCGTCCACTTGTTCAGAATTACAAACTAATACCGCCATTAGAATTTATAGTTTAGTCCAGTGCTTCGGAATATACAAGCTAATATATATCTTTTAACTTTCACCTTTTGATCTCGTCAAGAACTCACACTCTATATGTTCTAGCAAAAGATACTGAGAAGTCAAAAAATCTCACTCAGTACGTAATATATTAGTATAAAAACGTAACATGAAGTCGACTATATCATACAATGAGCCACGCTGGTCTGATATCGGACGCAGTTCAAATTAAAAAAAACCCGTCATTTCCTTGATCTCAGAATAGAATCGTGCAGCATATTGACGTGTTGGTGATTTATAGACACTCTAATTACCTATATTATGCCCGGATACAAATTAAAACTGCTGTAAACAACAGCAAACAACTTATAACATCCCAAAACAGACAGGTCTACGAGTAAGAACCACTTTCGTTTGGCTGATGCTAATGGGAGGGGGTATTAAATCGGCCTTTTTGTTGTTTAAGTAGAGTTCATAGTTCATTTCTTTACACATAATATGGTACAAAACAAATCTAAATGTATTACCGGGAAAAGTGTGGTGGCCTACGGTAAAAACCTACAGAGGTTAAGAATTGCTGGTAAGTCAAATCAGTTCAAAGTAGAAGAGTCATTCACGAGGCAGGGATACAAATTAAAACGAATTATGGCTGTGATATAAACCACTGAAATCAAATCTCATACTATCCACGCAACCTTCTTTCTGTTTGTGTTGCAGAGACCTCTTCAAACTAAAATCTCGTTGACACACATGTAATCTCAAAATCGTATGTGACGGTAATACTCGGATATACTCGGTAAGAACCGTGATGGGCTTTTATAAGTTAGTACACTCTTTTTTATAAGAACCTTCTTTTTATAAGAACCATTGATGCTGAAAAATGTCCAAAATTTAACAACATTCTAAGAACATGTCACATGCTGAGGATAAGTAATAAACTTAATTTTTAGAGAAAATAAAAATAATTATTACTATACTGTAAAATAACTGTTTACTACATACATAAACTTCTGTGTGTGAGATTTTTCTTGTGGCCAAAATAGCCAAGACTGAGTCGGCTGGCGCGACATCTTGACTGTACTTGAAACACAAGCGAGTGATCAAATTCACGAAATAAAGTATTGCTTTTTGTGTTGTGTGTTGCATTGGTTGTGGTTTTAACGCGATTTGTGGCGGTAATTATTCGCTAGGCAAACAAACCGCGCCAGAATCACAACCAATGCAACACAGAACACAAAAGCAATATTTCAATATTTTATTTCATGAATTCAATCACTCAAACTTGATAGTCTTAGTATAGCTTGTGTGTTCTACTGAGGCGG
>JANVCK010028897.1:0-21544 GCA_026546655.1 Epizoanthus illoricatus | reverse complement strand
AATACTTGTTTTTCTTCTGGAGGAACTAGTTCAGAAATGATTTTACAAAATGTAGTGGAATTGTTTGGGCTTAATTTTTACAGGTGGGAGATGTTGAACTTTGGACCTAATTTCCACCTCCTTGTCATAAATGTCCTAGTACAGGTCCTTTTGATCTTCAGTTTCAAAGTGTATTCTTGTACAATGACTTCGACACCTGAAATTGTTTACACTATTTATTATTTTGATGCTATTCTGAAATGATTTATTTCCTTGATATTGTCCTGTTCTTGCAACTATAGGTGCGAAAGTAATTGCCACAACAAAGTAAACCCCTCAGAAAACCTTGTACTCAAGGCGGTTTGTACAAATTGTATACGAATGTCTGGGCTTGATTATAAATGGAAGTTCTTCAAAGGACAGTCGGCAGTGCAAAACCTTGCGGCCAGTACCGTAGCAGGGGTGACAAAATCTACCTTAAATGTCCTTCCTTCTCTTCTCAACCCCGGCAAGAAGTATCGGATAGAAGTTAGAGTCACAAAATATGGAGGAAATCCTGGGTTTGCTGATCTCCAGTTACAATCTAACGAAGCTCCCCAGCCAGGAACTTGCTCTGTTCAGCCATCAACCGGCGAAGCAATGAAAACCAAGTTTGTGATCACGTGCCAGGGGTGGCAAGACCCAGATGTACCTCTGAGCTATGCGTTTTTGTATGAGAAGGACAAGGAAGTCAGCAGCCTATCGTCAGGCACAAACCCCTCCGCTGATGCTGTACTTCCAGTTGGTTCTGAAGCGGATGATAACAAGCTGCAATTGATTGTGAGGGTAACAGATGTCTTAGGGCTCAGCAGTCAGACCCGTCTGCACGTTAAGGTACATAGAAAACAATATTATTTTCTTATACCATCCTTAGGACAAATTTTGAATAAAGTATTTTTAAAGTTGAGAAAAATGGTAGAGCTAAGGTACTCATGGATGTTCAGAGCATCTTAGAGTGTTATAATATTACGAGTGCTGCCAAGTGTTATGGTATAACGCAATTTTACATGCCATTGTACTTAGTAATCTATTAAAACTTCCCCACAGTAAATGTTGTTGTTTTCTACCAACAGGTCACGCAGCCTAAAACAGTTAACCTAACGTCTATTATGGGCAATATCGGTGGCGGGGGCAGCTCTCCAGCTGATAAAAACAAAGCAATGCAGTCTATAACTACACTCAGCAACTTCCTTAACTCACTGGCGGACAAAGATAACTCCAAGAGTCAGCAGGGATCGAGCGGTGGGAGCTCAAGCAGTTCTAATGGAGATCTCCCCACTGATCAATCAAGTGCTTCAAACGAAGGAGGCCTAGGCACCAGTAAACCTGGAGAAGACCCCGAGGTGACAAGAGCAAGAGAAGAAAAAATACGAAAAGCAAAAGAAGAGGAGAAACGCAAAAGAACAGAGGTGATGTCAAAATTATGATGTTAACTTACATTATTTGCCGCGGTGCCCTTCTACCATTTCTTTTCGTCACATGTGCAAGGAACGTTTTACCCTCATAAGTCTCCACCTAGACCGTTTCATATGGACAAAACGAGAATGAGACGCCAATAGAAAGACGTATGGAGAGAAACCCAACCGGCTGTGGTAGATCAAAACCTTAGCATAATTTGTTGAGCATTTCCACTTAAGGGAAACTATTGTCAAAGTTGAGCGAAAGAGCTACTAAGATAAATATAATTAATAAAATATTTTCCTTCCCAAACGAGGCTCGATTAACGCCTCTCGCTCTTTCGTCTTTGATTTTTCTTAATGCGTTTAGTTTTGTATACTTTCTTGTAAAATGCAAAAAGAAAAGAAAAAAATAAAGAAAAAACAAAGAAGAAGCAACGAGAGGCGAGAGAGAGAGAGAGCGTTAACTTTTCGAAGGTGTATCAGTGTGAATAATTGGAGGAGCTGTGCTTTATTTAATTGCAGCTATTGATGTACCTCTAATTGTAAGTGGATTGTAGCTTCCATAATGGACTATAGAAGGACAATGATCAGCTGATTCTTATTACCAAAATATATTTAACTTGGAATTCAAGATGGATTAAAGACTCAGAATGCAAATTATGTATTCTTCCATTTGGACATCTAATCAAGTACTATCAATCTAGTATTTACTCGTTTTTCTGACAACCATTACCATCTTACTAATGTTTAGCTCGAAATTGCAATTGGCAAACGTTTTACCTGCCATCATGCTTTGCAGATGCGAGATCAGATTATAAACCAAGTCAGCAGCATAAATATTACGTCATTGGACGACATGAGTCTTGCCACTAACGCATTCAAGCAAGTGACTAAACAAACAGATGAGATCTCATCCAAATCACTGGTAAGTATTTTATGCTGCCCCGCAAGCTGTATGCTTTAAGCCATATCGTGTTGAAATAAAATTATTGCATTGTATATTAGTATATTTAAGCTTACCGTTGTCTTTATCAGCAAACACACCTGCCTTGATAGCATAATATAATATGTGCAACTAGCAAGTCATATGCTGAATTAAGGGAGCACTCTTAACCTTCGGACTACCAAGCCTTTTTCGTAACATATTATACCGAGGGGGAGGGGGAGGGCATTTGGACCCGCCCCAAGATTTTCAAAGCTATTCAAGTTATTTTTAAAACTTGGCTTGGATAATGGATGGTGTGTACCTATTAATTGGCTGCTATGGTTATTATAAACAGAAATAATGTCGCCATTTTTGTAATCTCTCAAACAATGTTCAAAAAACTAGGAACCTAAAACAACTTGAAAATAACATCAGAATATGAATTTTTTTGCTCATGGAGCAGTTGCTAAAAATTAAAAACTTTTTCATAAAAGAAAAAAAATATAGGGGGTCAGTTGCTCCCCCCCCCCCCCCCTCCTTGGTAGTTTGAGAATTAAAGTTATGGAGATGAAAGATCTTTCAATGTGAAGAAACGTTACCAAAAGTGGTAAAAGAAAAAATATAACGATCCAAACTAGAATCTTATGTTATTATAATGATGATGAATCCCAGTTCACTCCCATCTCTGCTATCTGGCATTTTAAATTCAAGTCATTTGTTCTGCTTTACCTAACACAAATAGTACCTGAGCAACAGGGGTGGGGGAGGGGGGGGGCGAAAGCACCACAATAATTTCCCAAAATAAAGTGGTGCATTCTACCTGCAAGGCACTCCCTTGCAAGACTATAAACGTTGAATAAAGGACAACTAGTCATATTTCACAGTAATGAGGAGGTGCGAAATTTCAGTATTTTCTGAACCATCAATTCTTCGATTTTATCACCTTAGAAAGTCATATAAACACTTGTCTCGTTAGCATTTTCCTGAGGAATTCCTTAACGATAATACTGAAATCTAAAAACTCATATCTTTAATTACTTTAAAATATTTTATAAACTCTGTAAATCAAGTGTATGTTAAGAATCATTCTGCACGGATTAAGTTTAATGTATCGGCCAATAGGAAACATTCCCTTGACCTCCACTTATTTAAAGCAATTGCCACGAAACGCTCTGTGGCTGTAGCCTAATAAATAAGACAGCGTTTGACACTAAGTAGATAACGTCAGCTTTCATAATTATCTCCTCCCCCCCCGCCTTGGGCTAATATACTACAATCAATATCTTGACCGCCCGAGGGTTAAAAACCATATAACATATCGGTGAACATGCTTTTATATTAACTTTCGTGTGTGTTTAACTTTATAAGGAAACTACCATGAACTCTATGGAAAACATGAAAGACCTCTTGAAGCAGTCGGTGTTATCTTCGATGGGATCGTCAGGGGGAGCGGCAGGCACTGCAGACAGCAAGAAATTGGAAGCGGTATCTACTAACGTAATAAGTGTTCTTGGCAATCTTCTTGGGGCCATGCAAAGCCAAAGTTTGTGGGACAGTAACAACAACAACAACAATGGTAACGGTAATATTTATGGTGGCAATGGCGGCAATAACAGTGGAAACGGTACTCGAGAACTCTCACCGATCGAAAAGAAGAAGGCAAGTAATTTGTTAATACACTTATTTACTACAAAACCATTAAACATAAATGTATTTAAATTTAGAAGTGCCTGACAGCTTTAACTAATTAATTAAACTATTAAATTGAATAACAGAAAATGAAATATAGGCCGTAGACCATCATCTTACCAACTAAATCAAAATATTATTTAACTAGATCAAGAATTCGATTTAGATTTGTAGGGTTATCTTTCGACTTTATTTTGAAATCATAGTCATGCAGATAAGGAAATAATTCGATGTGATAAGTCGTAAGGAGGAAAATAATGTTAAATACATGCGACTAAGTTTGTTGAATAAGCGATGAGTTTAAACCTATTTTTCTAAAACTTGTAATTTTCGAAAGCAAATTCTAATTGGCATTATTTATTCTGCTTAAATCATAGCAAGAACGGATGTACATAACTAATGTAACGTCAGTTCCCTCTCTGCCAGAGCACAGAAAGATATAATTTCATTGATAATAGACTCTAATGAATACTAAGGCAGATATTTCTATTCTTATTATCGATAGAGAGAAACTAAACAACTCATAACAAGAGTGATTGACATGATCGAGCAAGTTGGTTCTGTTATATTATCGACGAAGAAGCCCGACGATCCGCCAACCATCATCTTTACCAAGCACGTGTTGGTACGTATGCAGCGACATCGGACAGAGACCATTGGCAACACAAGTTTGTTACTTCGTAATGGAATGTTCAGGCTTCCCCAAGCCGATCAGATGTTCGGCAATACGACGACACCAGAAGTCATTGATTCAATTGTAAGTAAATAATTGATTCCAACCTTATTCCTGTTTTACTCACTCGTATTTTGAAGAGATAAATAGATAATTTATTAAAATTCACTTTTTACAGTTTGAGCATTACATATGTAATTTTAAAATAAGTATTACAAGGATGCAAATATTCTAATCATAAAAGCATTAAATTAATACCAACTTACAAATACATGTATTTGATTGCTGCTGAGATAGTAAAAGATATCCGAAGCGGTCTGTTTTTACAAAGGGGTAGATAAAAAGGTTTTACATTTTTTAAGTCGACTGATGGGCGAGTTGAATTGTAAAGGAGAAGGAGAACTGACTGTGTGTAAGAAGTGTATAATCTGACAACTGCGCTAGCTGGAACATTGGCACGCTTAAGTTGTAACAGGAAATGTAATCTTCTTGAAGGTTTCTTTTAAATATATTTTGTCGATGTTTGCCTTTCATCTGTCATTTCTATGGCCTCTTCTTACTCATTCTACCTCTGTTTGTTTCTATTCTTTTTTATCATACTCTTTTTGTTGCCGTTGCTGTTATTGATATTCTTTCTCTCCTTTCTTCTTCATCATCATCATCGTCGTCATCATCTTCTTCATTATCATCTTCTTTTTATTATTATTGTTGTTGTTGTTGTTGTGGTCGTCTTCTTCATCTTCTTCTTCTTCTTCTTTTTCTTCTTCTTCTTCTTCTTCTTCTTCTTCTTCTTCCTCATGTTTGCTTTTAATATTGTTTCCAGTCCTAGTTTTGTTTGATTGTCTTTTCTGTCGCTGTTTCTTCTATTTTCTTATTATGGCTCTTCTTCCTACAGTACTCAAAGTTATACCTTTTTTTGTTGCAGATGTTTGAATTTCCCAAGAACCCTTTCGCCTGGGACGCTTCTGTCAATGTTGACACGCCCGTGGTTCTCCTTCAGCTTAAAAACGTTGATGGTACTTCGCTAAATATCTCCCATTCATCTAAGAACATCAACGTTAGGCTAAACAGGACAACGATAACTCGCCCGTTAAATTCATATAGAGCTCACGAGATCCATCATTTATCTTTTAACACGAGTAGAGTTCCTTTTCAAGTTCACAAATTCAATCGAACGTCTTCCTATCATGCGATATATATCGAGCTTTACTTTCTGGAGACAAAGAGCATGGAATGGTCGTTCTTGCTCGATGTTGGTCTGCGGCCATCACCTAAACATCACCAGATAAAGTGGTCCGTGTTTGTCCTAAACAACACAAGAGATGATTTGTCACATCCATATTTCATTCCTGCCAAGTCTTTGCCTGGCACGGGTGAATATTATTTGGGGATAGCACCTGTGCTGGGACAAAGCCTTAGTATGGAATGGAGAACTGGAAAGTTCAATTTGTCGTACGCTCTAGTCATATATCAAACTTCATGCCGTCACTGGGACGAATCTCGGGACATCTGGAACACGGATAGCTGCAGGGTAAGGAGTGGTGCTTAGGTTAACAAGGTCAAAATGTCTCATAATAAGTAAATCTGTACCATGTTTTATGTAGCAACTGTAGTTTGCTTCTCGTGACTTCTGGTTGTTCCTTTCTCTTTCGTACCTTTTAATATCACGAAAGTCGCGTGAAGATCATGTTCTGGCTTTTGTTGGGATGTCAAGTCGGATTGTAACTTCATTTAGGTGTTTTAAATGTATAAAATGCTGTCTCTTTAGGAACAGTGCTTTTTTCCCCATTTCGTGGGTAGTGAAAGGTGTTAGTGGGCAATATATTTTCCTTTGTGAAAATAGTCTTTTAAAACTGCTTGGCTTAGTGTCGACTAAAATTCGCACCTGACTGACGAATGCTATTAAGAATTGGTATTGCATACAATTGAGTCGCTTCTAAAAAAGTAATAAAACACCATGTTGGTAGTTGGAGCAACGTACATGTTTCGCAAAGTAGAATTCCCTTCTACCTTATTATCGAATATTATCGTTGCTGCAGATCTACGTTTATACTACTACTCGCAAAATTCTAAATAAGAACATAACGCGAATGGTCGATCGGTACTGATGATTCATTGATAGATCACTTATTAGTTGATTGACTTGATGTCTCTGTACCCCCTGGTATCCAGGGTAAGAGAAAGCTAGGTTTAATCAGCTAATGTGTATTTCGCCAATAAAAAGCAACTGTGTGACTGTCGTTGTGATCGCGTAAGCGTTTTTTGTCAGATCACGATACTTAATTTACAATCAAATACTTTAGGGTGCAAACTTTTATCTTTTTTACTTAAAATTTAGAATGTTAGGCTCGCGTTTAGTCCAAGGACTTCACTGTAGCTCAAATTATACTTTAAATAACTAAACGTTGTTGTAATTTTAGGTTGGGAATGATAGTACCAAAACCAAAGCACACTGTCAATGCAGTCACCTTGCTTCAATCGGGTCGGACTTCCAAGTACTGTCAAACACAATTGATCCTGCCCCAAACGAAGAGATTTTGAAAGAATCAATACGACTTAAACTCACGTTACTGACAGATAACCCCACAGTCGTTGCTCTTATATCATCTATATTTGGTTTATATTTACTCGGTGTCATCTGGGCACGCAGAAAGGACATGGTAGACTCTAAAAGGGCCAATCCATTTCCCCTGCTGGACAACCGTATCAACGATACATATGAATTTAATATCACTGTGTACACAGGAAGACGGTCAAATGCTGGGACAAATGCTAACGTAGGTTGTATTCTCATTGGAAAGTACGGGACGTCGGAAGCTAGAGCCCTTTATGATCCACGCTTTCCGATATTCCAAAAATCTGGAGTTGATTCGTTTCACTTGAGGACCGGGTTTGACCTTGGAGATCTGCAGCATCTAATAATTTGGCACGATAACTCGGGAGAGAATCCCGCTTGGTACCTCAGCCAAGTCACAGTGCAGGACATAACAAACAACGTTACCTATATGTTTATTTGTGAAAACTGGCTGGCCGTGGAATCTGCTGATGGAAACATCGAGAGAGAGCTGTCACCTGCTTCCCCGACAGACTTGCAGCAATTTAATTATTTGTTTCGTAAATTCTCACACATCGCAGACAGTCATCTGTGGTTCTCAGTTGTTGCCAGACCTGTGATGAGTACCTTTACACGAGTACAACGGATCTCTTGTTGTTGGTTGTTTATTAGCATTGTCATGTTACTCAACGCATTGTTTAATGGAATTGAAAGAGGATCTTTCCCTCTGATTATGGAGGATCACATGATCATAGGAGTCATAAGTTGTGTAATCATGATTCCAGTGAAACTTGGGATTATTTTTGTATTTAGGTTTGCTGTTTCAAAGCCAAAGCGAAAATCTCGCTATCATACAAATACGAAAGGACACACTAATGATGGTATAAGCCTAGATGATACTAATATGGATCTAAAAGACGTATTGAAATACTATCAAGCAAATGAAAGTAATCAGAAAGGAAATCTTGAGTTTGGTGCAGACATTGTCTTAGAAGAATGCAATGATGACGAGAAGAAACTATATTATGATTACATGCCGCCAGCAACGTTAATGGATGACAACTCCAAAGACACGAAATATCCTAGAATCAATTGCCAAAAGCATGCTGACCAATGGAACATCGACTTTAGCATTTACGAGGAGAAATTACCAAGATACAAGAGATGTACTCTGCCTTACTGGACTGCATACATTGCTTGGTTTCTGTTGGTAACAGTGCCACTAGCGTCCGCTTCTCTTGTCTCTTTCTATGGCTTTACGTTTGAAGAGAAAAGGCTTATACAGTGGGTAACATCAGTGCTGGTTTCAATATTTATTGACATCTTAATAATTCAACCACTACAAGTGTTGACAAAGGCGCTTTTTGTGGCTATGGTACTGAAACAAGCACCTGAACTTGGCGTAGCTCACCAGAAGGACAAAAACAATGTTAATAACATATCTCCCAGCCGTTTAAATGACGAGGTTAGCTCCATGCAGATGAACACGTTTCTAAGCCCTGCACGCTTTACCAAGGAAGAACTCTCAAAGGCTAGAGAGATGAGGCTTTTGGAAATCCGTAGTTTCAGGATGCTTAAAGACATTATTATTTATGTTCTATTCTTGATATCTTTGTTTGTCGTAAGTTTTGGCCAAAGAGACCCCTTAGCATTTCCAATTGCTAACTCAGTTGAGGATGCCTATTTAAATGGTGTCTATTCTGGTACATCGCTTGTGCAGGTAAGTGTGCTACTTTTATGTTTCTTTCCTGTGGGTTATAAATATAACTATTCATGAAGGTTTCTAACTTTTCTTCGAGGTTTCAAGAAAATGTAACATATATCAAGGAATTGCTAACGCCTTTTGGGTGAATAAGCTAGGATAATGCATTATAATACATCATAGAAAAAACAAGATGCAACACGTATCGTGTGATTCTATTTCAGCACAGAAAGTAAAATGACGTCACAGCTGCTTGTGGGTTGTATATATACGTCATCCCTTGATTAAGAAATAAATCAGTAATTGTTTAAGACCAAGAGGTTCCATTTTCCTAGTGATACTGATAGATATACAGAAGATTTCAAAACATAATGAACTGTGTCTGGTTCTTTCGAAATAATATGCTTAAAGAATTAATCTTTTTGTACTTAACAATGCAGGGCATAGCAAGGTAGACGAAATCAATACAATGCAATGCAATACAGTATATTATCATACAGTATATGATAGTTTGATTTATGCGAGTTTAATCATTTATTCCATCTCCCCAAAGCGTAACGTTAACTGATCTTGTGACTGATGTGAAATAAAAAGTTCAAAACCCAATCGTCAACGTGAGGTACGCATAAAGAGCTTAGACATTTCATTTTATTTATTTTTCCACATATTAGAAGGATTCTTTACTGAAAAGTATTTTCTCCCCAGCTTAAAGGAATGTAGTTCCCTAGTCTGAGAGTTCTTACCATTTACTTTGTTGTTTTCATCTTCAAAACAGCGCTTTACTTGTTTTTAATTGTTATGCAAAAAACTAGCAAAAACAAACATGAAAAATCTAAGATGGCAGTTAGAATATTGAACGTGTTGCGGAACGACTGTTACCATGGAAACAAGAAATAATCAGTAACAGGCAAATGTTGCGATGAAATTTAAATAGTAACGTGTAGACTAGATGCATTCCAAATAACTTGATCTAAAATAATAAAATAATGGGGGGTGTCGAAACCCTCTCCATTCGTTGGTGTATGCAAGATGGCTTGCATGCATGTTTAATTTGGTTAAAATTATTGAGTTTATCATTTAGAGAAAAGCAGGATATCAAAATTATATGGTCATCTTGTAGAGATTTTGTCTGTATCCGAGAGTTCGACGGAGAAATCTCCATTGGATGGTTAAACAATTCTAAAGAAATGTGTGAAATTTTTTGCCGTGTAACAAGATTTTGCCAAACACACAATAGTCCCATACATTTATTTGTATCTTGACACACGTGAGGGTCATTTTTCGCTTACAGCGAAATATCTCTAATTTGTATATAATTTAGCTGATCGCAGCTTTTATATTCCGTCTGATAAAGATTGTGCTCATGCTAATGAGAAAATACGTAAACAAACATTATACTCTGATTATAAGCTCTCTTCTAGTAAACAGTTTTGTTGTAAGCAACAGTTGTTCTCTATCGGCACTCTTACTCCAGCATTATAATGGCTCAGAAATTATCACCAATATGCAATTGATAGATATAGAATATCAGAAGTAGATAACGAACCTGTTAGATAGCATCACGTAACAGTATAACAGTATACCAGTAGATAATGAACCGGTACAGTATTTTTAAATATATAAAGGACCATTTTACTCTAATTTATAGGGTGATTCTATTCAGCTTTATTGGAAATGGGTGGAGGATACAGTTCTGCCAACTTTATCAGCTCTGAACAGAAATTGGGCGGTCGGCTGTCAGCCTCCGTCAAACTACACCATGGAGTGCAACTCTATTGTTGTTGGAGCAGCGAGAATAAGGCAACTACGAACCACGCCTGGTAAGCCACCAAATATAAACTTATAAGTTGTTCAAACATTGATAAAGTTCAGTGATAGCTGCATTGATGCTTTCCATAATATCGCTGCAATCGCCTGAATAGACCATTTTGCAGTTATACGAAATGTAGCCTGGCGCTAAGGTCAAGGCTGACCTGGCACTGTTAGATACCTGAAACTAGTTAGATAATAATTACACTGATATGTATATCAAAGGAAAAGGAGTTATATCAAAAGTACTAAGCGATGTGGTCGACCCAAGTCAGATGACAGCATGCAACCGTATGAAAACTAGAACTAACTCATTTTGCAGTTATTTGGGCGATTCAATGATAAGATGACCCAAATAGGTCATAACCAGAGATCGCGATTTATGTGGTCTCAGTGGTCGCCGGGGTAACTGCATGTACATGGTTGTTAATAGCAAAGCTAATCACGCTCAGAAGTGATCCTAGCGATCGTTACTGTCATGTCAAAACCAGGCTAATGTACTTTTTCATAGTTATTATCCGTAATTTGTTCAGCTTTATTCCAGTATTCTATCTGTTGCTCGACTTTAACTTTAATCATATACAGTGCTAAAACACTAAAATCTAATGCTGACTCCCCTTAGGGGCTTTTCAGCACCACGTTATAAATTGATAAATTATAATAAATGGAAATTAACTGCGTTAAAAACCCATCTGCCAGGGAGGCTGGCCAGACGGCTATTTACACCAGCGTGACCGGCGAGCACAGGACTCGAACTCAGGACCTCCGGGTTACGAGTCAGCGCTTTACACCGCTCGGCCACGCTGCATCCCTCTCATGTTCTTTCTATAATCCTCTGTGCAGAGCAAATAGGATTTCAAAGTTATTTATGGTTGCTTCAGCCAGTTGTTTTAAATTGTAAATTTTATAGATATATTATGTTGTATTGTATTTTTGATTATTTTGTAAAATTTGTAACCAAATGTAATTCAGCCCTTGGCTACAATACTGGTTCTTGAAATACACTATTATTATCATATAATTGGGCTACTGCCAATTGAACTTTATTCCCGCAAAAACTGCCATATCTAACACCAGATCTTATTTTTCCCTTCCAGATAGTTGTTCTGTTCCTGGACCGATGCGCAATGTAGTTAGCGGCTGTAGCGCCTTTCATTCATTCTTAGGAGAGGACGAAGAGGTTTACGATCCGGGATGGATAATCTCAGCAAACAAAACAGGACATTTCAATGATTCGAGACAATTTTGGCGCTTTCGTAATAGGAGTGACCTTGGTGAAGTCCCATATATAGGACTAATGAGTACATACGGAGCTGGTGGTTATGCTATTGACTTACCGAGAAATGGGGAAATGCAAAGATATTTGGCCGAACTGAAGGAGAAGAAATGGATAGATAAGCGGACTAGGGCGTTGTTCGTTGAAATTAGCATTTATAATGCGCAAGTCAACCTCTTCGCTATTGCTATTTTCTTAACTGAATGGCTACCTACCAATGGGGTAACATTCTTTAATAACATTAAGGTAGCACGTCTGTATCGCTATGGCAACAGCTCTAGTAAGATCACGGTAGGCTGTGAAATATTCATGGTTGTAATAATGACAGTACTCATTTATAACACAACAAGAAATATATACAGGATGCGAAAGGCGTATTTGAAGGACAAGTGGAACGTTCTGGAGATCCTTACAATTTTACTCTACTTGGGTTCACTTGCAGCTTTCTTCAACCGCTCGCGTCTGACAGACAAAGCTATCGCAGACATGAAAGAAGACCCTGATACGTTTATTAGTTTGACGCCGGTTGCAACATGGGACGAGCTTCTTACTTATTTACTGGGATCTTTGGTGTTCTTTGCAAATGTTAAGCTTTTGAAGATGATTCGGTTTAACCACCGTGTATATGTATTAACAAGAACATTGGCAATTGCTTGTGAACCTTTGGGATCGTTCATGGTTGTGTTTGCAATATTTTATATAGCTTATGCACAGCTATACTACGTAGTGTTTGGTAGTACTGTCGATCAGTATGCTTCTTTCATAATAACAATAGAGACATTGTTTAATACCGTAATGGGTGGTTTTGACTACATGGCTTTGGAAGAAAGTGACAAGATTCTTGGGCCAATATTTTTCTTCTCATTCATGATGTCAATGGTGATGATTTTGATGAATGTTTTCCTTGCAATTCTAATGGATTCCTTTGTTGAAGCTTGTGAAGAGGACTCGCAATCAAGTGAACAAGAATGTCTCGAATTCTTACAGCAAAAGTTAGCGGACTACTGGAGCTCACGGCAAGAAAAAAGCGATGAATCTCCGTCGGAGAACAACGATCATTCAACAGAGGAATTTTCCGGCTCAAGCGGGGATCTTGACTCAATTAACACTGATTGTTTTCATAACATGGGTGGAGTAGACTCCTCGAAAAGTGATAACTCTAGTGAAACAGAAAACACACAGACAAACGAAGACAGTGTCGCTAATTCATATTATGATCTTTTAGATAAAGCTCTTTCAATTACGCACAAAGCGGAAATGAAAAAACAAGGTGAAACTCTGAATATGAACGAGGCTCTTTACTATCTAGATCTTTCAACAGCTAAAAACAAACAAGAAAAAGATACATTCAAAATATCGCTGGCTTCAGATGCTGCCTATCTAGGAAACCAACTTCAGAATCTTGAAGGAAGATTTGTTGAAGTTATCAAAGATAACAAATTTGAAGATCACATGTTCAAGAAGCTTTTGTTGGCTCGTTGCCAAAGAATTATTCGAAATCAGAACTATGTCTCTTCAAACAATTCGGTTCTTACCGGGAACAAGAACTATATCTCTCCAGACAGTTCCTCGAGTAAGATAGACTGCACAACCACTTTCAAATACAGTCGCCATTTGGAACTTCCTGCTCAAGAAAAAGGGACGACAGAGTGTGATTTTTAGGTACGTGACAAAACACGTCTAAAGCAACTACATCTGCGAAAGCGTGCGTATAGTATTACATGTAGGAATATTGTAACATTTAGTTTCATTGCTGGCTAAGACGCATGTTACACTGAAAACACTCGAGCTATGTCTGAGCATCCCCGGATCACTCAACGCATCTAACTAAACGTATACGTGAACAGCACGAATTATCTGGGAGCACTCAGGGAATACTCCAAGTTGGATGATTCGCAAGAGGTAGTCTTCGATTTTTAGTGTGAACGAATTACGTAAGTATGAACACAATCCCGGAGCAGTAGCGTGAACGCATTATCCGGAATGACCCGTGAATACGCCAGATAACCCTTGCTAGTGTAAATGGGTTTATGACTGCATCATCCGGTACGTTCTTTAAAACCAAACCTTAAAGGAAAGGTGCCCGGTTAAATAGAAACCCCTAAAATATCTTGAAGATTTTTTCAAAAGTATTCTTCCAAGCAGGACACTTTTAAAACTGTTACAAATATGTCAAGCATACTTTATGAGGTGTGGCTGATGACAGGTCTGTTCATGCATGGGCAGTCTGCACGTGTTTACGAAAATGAATACAGTTGCATTATGCAGGGGACGCCTATTTATGCGAGCACCTTTCCTTTCTAGAATGCAGAAAGTGAGGGGTGTCGGATGATCCCCTATTTGATCAGAAAACCCTTTTTCAAATTTGTCAAAATGTGGTAGTTTTCTTCATTTAAAAAACAACTCATGACGTTATCTTACAGAAAATCTAGGTCACACGTCTTTCTATCTATTTGAGTAAGATATAGCAGTTTTTTTTAACCACATCTAAAGTAAGAAAGCAAAGAAAAGTGCCGAGGGCAATGTTTTGGTTGGAGTCACTATGGCAGTAAGTTAACAAACACGTGGCTGCACATAAATAATTGATAATGCCAAAAGATTAAAATTCATTCAAACTAACTGTCACTCAGAGCAAACCCTTGAACGAAAACTATAGGGTATCCACTGGTATCTCCTCCCTTTATGCGTTTATGTTATATGAAAAGACTCAGATTTTTTAGAGCATCAATTCATTTCCATAGAAAGTATAAGCTGAGGTTTTAATGTGATAACCAACCGTTCCAAGCCATGTAAGAAGAAAGCAGCAACAAGCGCTTGTAACTAGTAATGTCTGATTAGTCTAAATATTTATCTAAAATAAAATGTTAGTTGTGTTACTGACTGCTTACCTTAACAAGTTTGTATTTGGAATTTGTAATATTTTCGATTCGAAGTGAAAATGAACATATTCACTGGCGCATCTCGGAAAATAAAATAAACATAAGGTTCGCGATACTGCAACCGTGTTATTGACAATGAGATGCAGCTCTCAGGCTTGGCTTGCCCTTGAAATTTGTTCTAGTTTTAATATAACGAATTTCTATAGGTAATCACGTGGTTCGGGAGTGCAGTTTGGCTGATAAAAGCACCAGTAAAGTTTTCAATGACTATAACAACCTTACGAATGCTGATTTATTTAAACCCTATCCAGACAGGGCTTTTTTCCCTTACAAAGCCTGGGGGGAGGGGGGGGAGGGCTTTTCGGCTCCCCCTCTTTAAATTCCTTATCATGAATGGTAGCAAAACCATAATCGGATGATTAGTTAATTAGTCTATGATGTACATTTTGGTAATTAAATATTTAATTATGACATCAAGTGATGTCAAAAAGACGCAGGGATCAAATATTTAATCAAGGTGCAGTGGAACACATCAAGGTGCAAAAATTGAATCACGGTCAGAAAACATCACGGTGCTATAAAATGAACATCAAGGGGTTAAATATTTTTATTAAGGTGGCATTCAAAACAATACGGCAGTCGGCAGTCGTATTACGAAACAAATATCGAATCGAAGGTATCATTAATTTTGAAACAATCGGTGCGCTATAGAGTAGCACATCAAATTGTCCCCAGTACGATAAATAATGAACGGGCCCTAAGTCGTTTTGTTTTGCTTGCTAAAACGAATACATGCACGGATCGGAATCACAAAGTAATGTTTTCCTGATGTAATGCACCCATCAATGTAAACCCCGAGAGGTGTGGGGGGAAGGAAAATGGATGGGAGATTGGGGGATTTGATACAATTCTTTCTCCCCTGTGTGGGCAATTTGACATTGAAATCGATCCCTGGGTACGTTTTTGGTATGTTTTAACTATAAATTTGACAAAAACGGATTTGATTATTTATTTATGCTTTGGGTCCAATCCCCGTCCATTGCCAAAAATTGCCACCCTCCCCCACTCTGAGTTAACATTGACAGGTACATTACTTCAGCATTCAATGCCCGGCTAACTGCATAAATATACTCCGATAGACTAGTTTTGTTTTAAAAATATGTCAGTTTCTACGTCGGCGAGTAGGGGCCAATCACTGAACTAAAGGTGGATATGTTATGTCTTTCGCCGTGAAGGTGAAAAGTTTCAGCTGACGTTTCGAGCGCTAGCCCTTCGTCAGAGCAAAACCATAAATATAGGTCTTATTTAGTTTGTGTGTGAAAGTCATGTGCAGCATACAGCAAACTCGACATTGTTGAACTTTAGTCTGCTATAGCTATCTCTCCCCCTTCTCAGCTTTATAACGGCAACACAATCAATGAGCGTATATTGAGTAACCGTAAATTTATTCATTCCACATCAACTTTAAATAGTGAAAGTGTAGGACTTAATACCAGAGAGTCCAAATATTCGTGTGGCCCTCTATCAAGAACGGCAATGTTTATCACAACAATTTCTATCGAAACCAATTCAAAATATACAACTAGGTTTGTACGGCAATAAACTCTAACTACAACAAGTATTTACAACATCCGTCAATATACATGACTAGTACAAACTGAAAGGTTAAACATCGTATCGTTTCATGATGATTAGCTGTCGAAATATATCTTGGACTTAATGGCGTTAAGAGAGCAAACTATGTTTTAATAATTTGGGTGTCTAATAAAGTAGACGTGTACTGATAAAAATCATTGGATAAAGCGCAGAAAAATGTTCCACTCTTATTGAGAACAAGTCAAATAACACAAAATGGAAAAACAAAAAGAATGCAGATTGTCTTCTTTGACTTTAGAGTGATTCTCACCTGTATTGGCAGCACTGGTTTAAATTGAAAAGCTTAACATTGTGATAATATTTACTTCACAGTAATTTATGAATGAAATGTAGAGTGGTTTGAGTATGCCTCAACTCAGTGAAATTGTAGGGAAGGAAGAGTGAATTATATTTTAACTTGCGAACGGTTTGGGGGAGTGGGCTGCGTTGGGACTGCGTTGGTTATAGCAAAAAAGTGTTCAAATAGTTTCTTAATATTTGTTAAAATTGGTTGATAATACAATGAAATATCCGGTTCATGGTTCTTGTGTATGTACAGAACTATTATGTCCCATATCAGCAAGTACTCCACATTATGATGATAACACTGATCATTTAAACGTTGATATGATCAAATTTCAACTTGAAGGTAACTTTTTCTTAGCTTAAGTTTCGAACCTTAGTCTTTCATCAGATTTATTATGAAGATCAACATTCCAAGTACAATTGCATGCATTCTAAAAACGTCCACTCTCACTCTTAAAACAAGCTGTATATCAACATCTAGTCCATGGATATGAGAAATAAAAGCAACAAGCCCGAGTTTCGTAAGATTCTGAAGCACTCCTCTTTGCTGTCTCACACAAAGAATCGGCCGCCGTTTTGATATTTTCGTTTTTTCTCAGGCACAGGGGGCCCTGGTAGGCTTTTTCGCCCAAACGTAAACCTTAGCGATTGATATATTCTATTAAACCTGTCGTCACTTGATCCGCTGGGAACGTTTTCGTAGTCCCTGTTCGACCTTCCAGACCAGTCACGTGTTCTCCCATGGCTGCACCGTGTAGATAGAGAATCTGAGTCCTGGGTACTAGCAGGTGTAGGTGGAAGCGGCGTGGTGGGTGGACCATCAGTACGATTATATTCTGTTGGCACAACAGGTAGTGGGGTGCTTGCGGACTTCGGTGAGGCAACAGGAGTCTCGTAATAGTTTGTCTTGGTACGACAGCTGAGTATAGCGACTATCACAAGTAGAAAAAGTACCGTGACAGCGCATGCGCCAACGATCATCAGGAAATGGCGATTGCTAACAAAGGCTTCCTCTTCAGGTGCATCATCTGGTAAACAAACATAAATAACACACAGAGTTACAAAATATATGTTATAATACTGGGCCACAAGACCAAGAGCGTCAGCCGTCGCGCTAATATTCTGCGCACGAATGGTCCGAGTATCCTCATTAAGAAAAGGTCGGCAAGCACGACGCGGCACGTCGCCGCTAATATCCCCGCGGCAGAAAGGTGCTTCGTGTGCACTATCACTTATCATGAAAAATAATACGGCGGCGAAAACTCGAAACACACTTTTGGGCTTACAACAATATTTATTTAAAATGCTAAAATATACTATGTATAACAAATATTTACAAAATATATTATGTACAAGTAAATTGTGTCCTACCGTGTAAAACGTTAGTGCGACATATCCTTGCGATAACACCGAAAATTCGCCAATCACATTACTTGGTGGCGCAAAAAGAGAAGAGATGTTTTTTATGGAAAAAGTTAGCTGTGTGTGCTGAGGGGTTTCAGCTGACGTTTCGAGCGCTAGCCCTTCCTTTTACTCTTTGAGATATTTAAATTGAGATTATAACATGACATAATTACTTGATATGAAATGATATAAATGCTGCCTACCTTTACCACTTATATCATATATATCAGAAACTGTAATCGTTTTGACAACGCTATTAGCTCCATTCGCTATTCTGCAACTATATGAACCAAATGCGTCCTTGTTTGTGATGTTGAATCGAAGCATCTTCGTGTGTTGTTGAAGGGATTTGTCACCTTTCGACCAAGAGATGGTGTTTGTACTTCCGTTTACTGTGGTATTGCAGAAGAGGTGGATTGTTTGTCCAAGTTTTGCAAATACCAAATCTGTCTTGAACGTGGTGGCTGTTATTCCATTAATTTGTGGAGGACCTAAAATAGAGGTTAAGCACCAATTAGTTAATTAACTTCAGGTGTCAGACGAAGTTGCTTGACGGTAATACTACTACTACTACTACTACTACTACTACTATTGCTACTACTGCTACTGCTGCTGCTGCTACTACTACTACTATTAACTAATAATAATAATAATAATAATAATAATAATAATAATAATAATAATAATAATAATAATAATAATAAGCTTTATTTCCTGAGGATAGCACTTGACAGTAATTCAACTGATGAACTAGTGGCCCTCCAAAACTATAAATGACAACACTAGAACTTACAAATTACAAAAATCTTGTAGAATTGTTATCTAAGTATTATAAAAATCAAGAGATAAACTAGGTAAAATTAAGTTAAATTGAAGCTAATTATGGTCCATATCTTAATTGTGCTGTGAGAAATAACGATGTTATCGTATTGACAAGTGATTCATTAAGGGATCGTGCAGGGGGGGGGGAATCTAATCAGGTTTAAATTTGTCAGATTTCCCCTTGAGGTAATCCAATTTTTTTATAGGCACCCTTCCTCAAAGGCAAAAAAGACTAGAAAATTTCAGAGCGCCCTATAAATGTTCAAAGCCCCTTTCAATCACTCAAATGATTTATGTGCATAAAACCGACTTGGATTAATTTTTTGAAAAAAGCTACTGTTTTGACAAAAGTATCAATCATAAACATGGTTGCCACGATAACAGAGTTGATTATACAGCTGCGAGTTGCACCTCAAACTGTTAGCTGATAAATTCTGGTAAAAGTCAGGATGTTTCATTCTGATAGCATCTTCCGTTTAGGAATGGCAAAACAAAATGTCCTTGGGATGGGGGCGAATCGCTTCCCCCCCCCAGCCCAGATAGGATTAAGGAAACTGAAACTGACTAAATAACTTTTTTAAAAATCTCTTCGTCAATTTGAAGTTTCAGAGCTGAACTATCTGTAAGTTTTAAATTTTAACATCCGTCATTCATGCCGTGTTGTAAAGTAAAATGCACGAATATCTGTCTAATACATGCCAAATGTATATAAGAACATCTATTTCTTCAAATCTTGTGTTGATTTATTATAAAATCGTTATCTGATGCGGTTTTGTCTTGTATATAGCGTAGCATAGTGTATCATAGCATAGAATAAAATAGCACAGCAAAGAATAGCACAGCATAGCATAGCATGGCATGGCACGGCACGGCACAGCACAGCACAGCACAGCACAGCACAGCACAGCATAGCATAGCATAGCATAGCATAGCATGGCATGTTATGGTATGGTTTTATATGATATGATATGACATGGCATGGTATAGTATGATATGGTACGGTACGCTACTGCGGTACGGTTATGGTATGGTATGGTATGGTATGGTATGGTATGGTATGGTATGGTATGGTGTGGTGTGATGTGGTGTGGTATGGTATGGTATGGTATGGTATAGTATGGTGTGGTATGGTATGGTATAGTATCAGTTCATATGATACCAGCTATTATACTACTGTATGTACAGAAAGCCATGCGTACTGCCTTTGGTCATGTAGTCGAGGTCTACAACCCATGTTTTACTATCGTGGATAATCCGTATTCTGGCCCTGTAGTTTGTGATGGGCTGCAATCCGCTTATAATGAAGTGACATTCATTCCCTCTTGGCTGTTTGTTCATCTCGAAGCCTATCGCTGTCCTATTTATCGTCAGACCACAGTCCCTGATGGTACTGTTTGGTAGCACGATCGTCAGTGTAATCGATGTGGCCTCGATTTGGTGTGACACGTGTGCCTCAGTGGCGTAGTGCACTTCTTCTGCAGAAACTAGGACAAGGGACAAATTAACATCGAAGCCTATTTTTCTGTTTGTTTGTTTGTTTGTTTTTTTATTGATTGATTGATTTATCTAATCTGTCTGTCCAAGCACTGTCTGTCTCTGGTCTGTCTGTGTGTCTGTGTGTCTGTCTGACTGTCTGTCTGCCTCTCAATGTATGAAAGAAAGAAGAACTCTAACACAAAGTTATAAAAAGACTCTTATTTTGAAATACATAATACAGGCAATGAAATAGAGGCTAGGTTCGAAAACTACACTCGGCAAATGTACAAAACTAGGCACGAAGCCCCGATTCGACGTGGTTTGTTCTCGGGAACTGGATCGTATCTCGGAAGTGTGGTATTGATCATCAACAAAAATACTCATACCTGAGTATATATTTATGTACAACACAAATCCATTACTAAACAAGTGTATCTATCTCAGAGGTCATGCATAGTAATATATTAAGATCGATGCGAATTATAAGACCGTGTAATGGAATTAAATTCGATTTCTCGAAATGTTAGGGGGGGATTTTTGTCAATTAAAAAAGGGACAAAAACCAGAAGTGAAAATTGTTTTCGAGGAGGGGAAATAATTGAAGAGCAACAAACAAGTTATTTCCGGAAATGTTTTACCTTCCCCTGACAAGCCCAAAACCACATTGACAAGTGTGAGGAGAATAATTAATGCCTGTTTACATACCAAGACAAGTTTCGCTTTGTTCTTTCTTAGTTTCGTGTAAACTAGGCGGAATTTAAAGTTTACTTCAGTGTTTAGAAACAGCTCCTTCCTTATAAGGTATAATTGAGATATATCAGCTGATACACGTCAGCTATTATATTAAAAACCAACCGAAAACTAGAACGTTTCAATAACCATAGGTATATTTTGCTATTCCGACGGCGGTATATCGATTTATATTAGCGATTTCATCAAGTATCGAAAATGTCCATGAAAAGCATCTAGATTATAT
>JANVCK010028786.1:0-13147 GCA_026546655.1 Epizoanthus illoricatus | reverse complement strand
AAACGTTTTAGGCCGAAGTTTTCTTTTAGTATTTTCTTTCATGAGTTAGCACACTACTACCCAAGGGTACAAAGTTCGGCAAAGGAATACGTGCCAATCTCTGGGCTGTTCGCTGACCAATTCTTAAAGAAATAAGAGCGATCTTCATGGTAGACCCAAATCTGATATATCAGAAGTCTAATTTGCAAGTGCAGTTTCTCGAGAATGCGGATCAACGTTCTGTTCATAGATCACTGAGACTTGGTTTCACAAGAGGCCAAATCTCAGTCCCAGATAGACTAAACTAGTTTAGCAAGAATATAAAAGGGTATCAACCAAATAGTCTCAACCCTGAGCAGTCCAACCCCTGCTTCGCAGCTTTTTTCCATCCCGTCTGCAAGTCCCTTCCAAACCACCAGTGCCTTTGCAATGATTCGCAAAATCGTTCTTCAAGTTTGTCTCTTCTTCCTTCTTTTTTTATCGCCCCCAACTTCCATGGTGGTGGAGGGGACATGACTGTAGAAGACAAGTAGCTTTATACTCAGTCAAGGATTGAAGCTAAATGCTTACCTTCTTTGTGCTTTGTTATGGCATAGAAAAACGTTTCTCTGCGTAATGCCGTGGCTGGATTGTTGGAGCGGCTCGACGGCAGGCAATCTTTGCATTCGTCGAACAGTAACTCGCCAAGGCATTCCTCGCATGGTTCGGGGTCTATCTCCCATTCGACACAGGCCGCAGCACATGCAGCAATTGCAGCAGCACACTCAAGTGCCTTATACCACGGGCAGTCTTTTAGCCCACACTGCTGGTTACAGCCACCCTCACAGTTACAACAGAACACATCGCACGTGCCCTTGCCACAGCAGCCGACGCCCGCCTTCCCTTGACAGCACTCGGCAGAGGCCACGGCACACAAGTAGGCTGCACAGAGCACGCCCACAGCTACAATTGCTGTCACAGTCACTTTCATTGCACAGCCAACGGTATCTGTAAGTAAAAACCAAGATTAGAGTTTACAAGATGACACTTCAACAATGCAGTCAGGTAAGCTCAGTGACCTCAACGTCTGTTTCAACTTCTCTCTGTTCCGTGTAGCTCGAGCTTTAAATACCCTTAAAACGGAGCACTGACAGAGTGAGGGGGTAAAGTGCGCACCGTCGGCTTCCATTGATACCAACTTTCAAAGCTGGCGGAACTATCGACCTTAATTAAATAAAAGTACCTTCTTTTATAAGTTTGCCTAAGAGATGAAAAGACTCTTTTCAGTTGATATTGTAATAAGATGTGGGAATTTTAACCATTGCCGGCGAAAACATTGGTTGATATCCTTGACGGTTTTCAAAGCACGGCTGCGCACACTGATTCGTTAAAAGTAGGGCTGTCACCCATGTTACAACGATAGGTATTCGAGGAAAATGTATTAACAAAAATAACGTTACTCAAGACGAAGAAATATGTAAATGAATATAGATTAATATAAAATATTCAAACCTGAAATGTTCAGTTAGTTTTGCTGGTCAAGCGTTTGACGATTTTGAAGTCCTACTGTTTCAAAGCAAAGCCTCCAATCTCAACTAGCTCATTCCGTACAAACTCGGTATTTTATATAGAACAGACAGTACAAGCCCGCTGTGTGCCTGGGCCGGGCATGGATATCATTATAATCAACAGATACAAAGGGATTACTGACAAGCTTGAGATCATTCCAAGATCATGAGATATCAAATATAATTACCTTCTCGTGATGTACCATGTTTACACTATACAATAATGCATTTGGTTTATGTGTAAGTTTACTTTCCAAACAGGCTTATGCATGGTAGAGGTATTTTGGTACAGTACAATGACATCGCCAATGTATTCCCCTCCCCCCGAACTATTATCACATTTAAATTCCGGTATTACAACTAGCTTTAAGACCTAAACTACAATGTTAAATTTTCAAGCCAGAGGCTAAACGAAGTCATAAAACTCCAAACCGAGGTGATGGCATCAATCGCCAAGTTCCCGAGGGTTAGCCCCCTATAGAAGGTATGTATTTCAAACAGAATTATTGGGCAAGTAAAGTGCATTTTATTTTGTTAAACCCTGTCTCTGTCTGTATTTTTCTCCGTCGTAAGGATTAGTCTGCTGCGCACATTATTTGAAGTTACCCCCTATCCTGCTGTTTCTATAGTAGGTGTATTATTAGTGCTTCAGCACAAGGAAATTTAGATAATTTTTTTGTATCCTTTTGTCAGGTTTCACAATTGTCAAGTTTGTCTGGCGATGTAAATTTAAACTTGTAGCTCTAAATTGAATATATGTTGTTGTAGTGAACACAGTTTCACAAATTCGTTTTGGATCAAAAGTAAGTTTTTGCGCTATAACTGTATTGCCTACTGTTGCAGTTATTACACCTTTATCCCAAAGGTAATAAATTTCCCCCTTTCCATAAAATATATCGTACTTTTGATGTCCAATATATGTATGTTCAACAAGCATGGAACCGCGCGCGCTTGTTTTATGGATATATGAATTCGGGAGGAGGGAGGGGAGGGGCGAGGACACTTCCCATATGGCTAAGACAGGGATGCTCGTCGTACCTTTTATTGGGTAAAAATTCCATATATTGGTGCCTCATTGGTGGACGTTGTCAGTATTCATCAATCTCTTTGTTGAAACTCTCGATAGCCGGACCAGCGTTCATAACAGCTGGTATCACTTAGGGTTGAAAATGAACCACGCCCCAAAAATGAGATTCTGGTATCTTTAGAGATTTCCCGTCACTTTTATATGGGGCCTCGCCTCCCCTTCCCTGGGGAGACGAAACTTGACTAGATTATTTCAAACGTTGCAAAATAGAACGCTACCTGAAAGCAACTTATTGTAAACGCCCAAGTATCTCTCCTGGCGATAAATAAGCCAAAAAAAAATGTCAAACCCAAAAGTACAACAAACAAGTCCATAAATACCGATACACTTCAAAATATATCCTCTAACAATAGCCCCCGAAAATAAGCCCCCCTCCGAAAATAAGCCCAAGAAAAATCTTTTGAACGAAAATAAACCCTGGGTTATTAGCTATTTAATATCGAAAATTTACACAGCTAAGTTGATTTATTTTTACTGTTTTTTACAATATTACAGAAACACAAACATGGACACGGACACATATGGAGGTAAATCGTAGACCAGATATTTCATTCGGCACGTCAACGTGACACTTCTACTCGTAGACTTAAGCCTGGTTTTCACTAGCGACGCAAGCACAAACGCAGTGGCAAGCGCAAGCACAAGAGCTTTGTGTCAAGTGAAAACGAAACATGAAATAAGCGCAAGACTTGCACGCATGTTTCTTGTTGATAGACGGATCGAATTCACAGTGGATCGAAAGCGACCAATGAAATGCCAGACACTCGGACGCCCGAGGAAACAGACGAGTGTTTGGATCAGCTGAATTAAAGTAAATGTCGTAGAATCCCTTGTGCTTGCGTTGTGTTCCGTTTTCACTAGCAAAACGCAAGGGCAGTGACAAGCGCAAGCGCAAGGAGATGAAATATTTTTCACCCTTGCGTCGGTCGTTGTGCTTGCGTCAAGCCCGTTTTCACGGTGAAATAAGGACTGTTGCGCTTGCGCTTGTCACTGCGCTTGCCACTAGAAGAGCTTGTACGCAACATATTGAGTTTAACAACCTATTGGTGTCCTAAATGCAGGATTGTCGCGGGCACGTCTACGGTATATCGCATGCATATCTGCAGCATTTGTGAACTGCGTCTTGTCTCAGATGTATGGAAACACTCGTTCCCGGCGTCGGCGATGGTCTGCGGCGAACGGTCTGCGTGGTCGGAAGAGCTGAACTTGGTTCAATTTTCCTGACCGCAAAAAAAATTAATGAAAACACCTATCTGGGATGGTCTGTGGCGCATTGTTCCTCTTGAAACACTTGTCGGTAACTATCCAGTCAGAATTAAAATGAATTCCGCCATTTTGGTTTATGGGATTCGCTTGACTGCGATCGCTCGTTAATTTATAAAAACACTTGTCTGTGGTCCCTGCGACATATCTACCGCACACGGCCACCCACCGCGTCACTGGCCGCTACAGATCATATGGAGACCAGGCATAAAACTATCGCCAGCTAAGGTTGTTTCTAAGAGCATAATTTACATCTTAACATAAGATAAGCACACTTTCCAAATTTACTGTTAGATTATAATTTCACTCAAAGTTTCCACAAAGGACTTCTTCATGAAGTGTAATCATTAATGCACGATCACTACTAATCTCAATGCCTGCATTAGGTTTCTACTAGGCAATTGCACAATTGCATGACCACTTACTTAACTATTCTATATCGTTTTATATATGCTCTATAAACTGACTAAAATTTAAAAATCTGTTTTCCTACAAAACCATATAAGGGACATGGCGGAAAAACCCCAAGCCTGCTTTTTTCATTATTTTTTCATTAACCAGCAATGGTACGTCAAAACTGTATGTGTTTTACTTCCGTTACCTTTGTACAAAATTCGTGAAAGATCTTGTCGAATTAATGTAAAGACACTCGGAGTTATTTACGTTCATCAAAGTATCACCTCTCCCAAAGTAAAGAGCCTTTTAGTATATATCTCTGAATCAGATTCACGAATTCTTTTGGTATTTGATATTGTTCTTTGCCACTAAAAGAGACTGTATGCAAAATATTTAGCTTGACATCCCATAGGTGTCCTTAGAATGAGAAACCAGCGGGCAGAGGTGTTTCCGCCCTCTCCATATAAGGAGCCCTTCACAAGTGTCAACATTAGAGACATTTAGCACCACGTATACGTGAGACGTGAACGTCAAATATGACCACGTGACCACATTTTCCCGCGTTTGCCGTTCGCCGTTTCTACGTAAAAGTAAGCATTTTAGCGTTTGTTGTTTATGTGAGATGTTTTGCCCTAATTTTTGTAACGAGAATTATTTATAGTTCGTAAAAAACAACAGCAAAACTTTCAAGTTCACGTTCGCCTTTTCACGTATATAAGGTGCTAAAACTCTCTATTTACACAAGCGTATAAACAGTAAGTGCAAAGTTCCAAATGAGAAAGACTAGACTGGAAACTAGGCATGCTCTGCACCACGTGGCACAAATGACATTCAGTACTCTCCCGTTATCCCGAACCATCTGGGGAAACGAAAAATGTTAGATATGACGGGAGTTCAACACAACAGAAAATGTTGTATTGAAAAAGTCATGCTTAAAGCAGTATAAACATTGGAGATAGTGGAGGAATGCGTTGCGGTTGCGGTTAAGTAGTAGTGCGAAATTTATCGACATTAAAAGAGGACTCCTGGTGTGATAGGAAACTGAACTGATGGAAGCTTTAGAACTCAAAGACATTAATTATTTGACACAGTGGACTGGTTTGGTAATAAAGACTGATTAGTTTTACAGTCTCGTCTCGCTGTTTTCCTCTTTCAGTCCGACATTTTCATTGTTTGTTCGAGATAAACAAGGAAATTTGTGTCAAGGAAAATGAGAAATCGATCAAGACAGCAGAAGTCGACATACCGAGTTCGAGAAAACGATGGTAAATTCCAGATAAACTGCGGGCCAAATCCAAGGTAACAGCTTTCTGTTCAAGAGAGGGAGAGAGTCCAGATAACCGGATTCAAGATAACTGTTGGCAAATTCCAGATAAACAGCGGGCCAAATCCAAGGGAAACAGCTTTCTGTTCGATAGAGCGAGAGTCGAGATAACCGGATTCGAGATAACGGGGGACTACTGTATGTTGTCTTGTTTTTTCCATACGGAGGAAGGGAATCATCACTGTAAAGCCGTATCATATCATACTTCTTCTGGTATGTTGCAAAATCGATTATTTTTTTTGGGGGGGGGCGGGGGGGTAGCACAAAAGAGAAAAAATGTAGACAACTGGAGTAGCCCCTAAATGTAGTTAAAATCCCATTCTCACTATAAGCGGCTGAAACCAGGCTCTAAATCTATTTATAACCGCCGTTCCAGTGTCTGCTTTCACCGCCACACGCAAACTCAACCAATCCCAGACGTCCCAATTAACTTGAAGCTCACTGATTGGTCGATTTTTTTATAACAGCCCCAAGGCCTTTCCTCTTATCGAAAAAATTGAACTTTAATTGGTTGCCGTTTTGCTGTTGATATTTTAACCTTCAAGGCTGATGAAATATGTTCGGTGAGAAGGGAAACATGCTAATATCCGGGCTTGTTCCATGGCCCATAACTGGGGACACAATATTAGAAGCACCTGGTACTTGTGTGTTTAACATCGTGTGCATGTGGGGGAGGGCCACTGATCTGCCGCTGGCCATGCTTACGGAAGACGCGACCGAGGAACTAGCAGTTGTAGGAGAAAGGAGCCCTTCTACACTAGAGAGAAGCGAGCTCTGAGAGGATTCAAGAGATGATCTCCGCTCTTCTGGAGGGGAATTTCTTGCTGGCCCAATAGGGCCCTTGGTACCACGGGGCTCACATCTAGTATCATCATGTTCAGTTGTGGATCTGCCTTCGCTGCTTGATGGAGGCGACTGACTATGGCTCCTTGACTGCCTATGGCTACTCGACTGATTTGAGCTGAGATACAGTTCTCTCTCAGTGTTGCTTGGATCTTCATCCTGTAATCTATTTGATGCATGTCTACCATCAGTTCGGCCGCGAGGACCTTCAAATTGGGCTCTGGTGGCTGGGCTCATTGGGAGCCCAAACGAGGGACCTGCAGTCATCACTGTATTAAGTGGCGAGAGAAAGTACCCATGTGAAGCCGTGTTGAGTGGAGTTCGTGGAAATGAGCTCATAAAAAGTGGTGGACGCATTGCTAAAGTAGATAACTGTCCTGGAACAGCAGGTAGCGCCTTACTGATCGGTGCAGTTGCTTCTTCACTCTCGCTGTCATTGCCGTGTTCGTTCCCACTGTCATTCTCATACTCTGAACTTGAGTTATCTTCTTCACTATGATCCTCGCTGCTACTATAGTCACCCGTTTTCTGAACCTGTTTCTTTTTCTTATTTCCACTAGATTTCTTTTCTGTATTCGACTTTCTCTTCCGAGAACGCTCGCTGCGCTCGGCAACAGCACGTTCATCATGGCACCGGGTAACATGCTTCTTGAGATTGCCAGCTTGTGCGAAACTCTGATCGCACTGCTCACATGCAAATGGCTTGCTTCCGGTATGGGTTCGACAGTGCATATTAAGACTGCTGGGGCAAAGAAAGGCCTTACCACACAGGCTGCAATAGAATTTGGGTTCACGTGGCTTCTCTTTGGGCCTTTTCTCTTTTTGATGTACATATCTACAATGAAAAGAAACAAATACCTAAGATCACATATTTTCTTATATCCATCATCGTATTATATTTATTGTAGAAAATACCCACAAAAACTGAAATTACTCTTTCAGTCGTGCAGTCTCCAAAGGCCTAGTAACAGAGTGTAACGACATGTCGAATTCGATATGTTAAACCACGTTCCTGAACTGTTTTCCTGCCATTTGGCGATTTGAGTACACGCACGCCACATTTTCCCGCCTTTTTGACGTGCGTGTGTACGCGTGCTGTACACGCAAGCAAGTGCTTTTTGGTCAGGAAAAATGTCAGTTTTACAGAACTCAACAATTGTGTCTGCTCAAGCGATCAAAATCGCAGTCCACTCATTCTGGAACAAATCAATTGAAATAATCGATCAGGTATGACTGGCGCGTAAAGAATGAACAATGGAATGTTTCGGGTTGAATCGGCAGGCTGTGACTTCAGTTTACGGCATAATAATTTGTGCTGCTGGGACCCACGTTTCATTTACCACAACAGGCGGGCTCAGTGGTTAAGAGCGCCGTTCTTGAATGCGGGAGGTCGGGGTTTGACTTCAATCCCGACCAACACTCAGGGTCTTAAAATAATTGAGAAGGTGCTGCCTATGCTCTAACAACTGCAAATGGTTAAACCTTCACGCCTTCTCGGATAAGGACGTTAAACCGCAGGCCCTCGGAGAGCTTTGTCAATTGGGTTGTGAAACCTGTTAAGGCTCTCTAACCACCTCGGAGAGGCAAAAGACAATAAATTTTAAAACTGAAACATTAACTGATAGCAAGAAATTATTTTGACAATAATTGGAAAGTAACACCTCCTAAAGATCTGGTTGACACTTACTTCACGTGTTTGCTTAAGTTTCCAGGCTGACTAAACGCTTTCAAACAGACGGTGCACTGGAATGGTTTCTCGCCCGTGTGTGTCCTTTCGTGTGCTTTGAGGTCCGAAGGGCCGGGAAACATACGATTACACTCTTTGCATTCATGCTTCTTTGCTTTAACAGGATAGCGATTTTCTGGTGGCCCGGCAATCATTGGACATCGCTTGCACCTGAAACAGAAGAAATACGGCACAACTTGATCCAAACAGTAGTACTAGCTTTGATCATATAGTGTCAGAGGACACTGATCAAACTCAATGATATTAATATCAACCAACATATCACAATTTGCCAACGTTGGTACTGAAGTTTTAAAATCCTATAAAACCCACTTAACAGTACTTTGAAATCGATTTCTAAATTCACTGCACTTTGCAGATGAACTCCAAGGTACCTTAAAGTTATTATTATTAGCCGAAATCATATTTAGCAATCACGATTTAAAGCCACTAATTTCCATATTATGGGCAATGATGACGTCATCAACCAGACCAACCTTTTCCCAGTCCAGCTAAGAACATTCCCGTGAAATTATAAGCCCCTGACGAAAGCGTTATTCCGGACCCCAGAGGGCAAAAGGAAAAGAGGGAGACCAAGGACAACATGGAGAAGATCTGCAGAAATGGAGCTATCAAGAGCAAAATTGTCTGGGGCAGAAGCCCGGAAGATGGCAAAAGATAGACGTAGTTGGAGATGTACTGTCGAGGCCTTATGTGTCTATTGGCACGAAAAGAACTGACGATGATGATGATGATGATGATGATGATGATGACATAAGTATTAATGTATAAAATGAGCTCTAATGTTCCTCAGTAATGAGCTTTTCCTTTTAAAAGACTCCCAAATATTTAATTGAGATCCTAATTCTGAACGTCCAGCCCAAACAAAGTTCATCCACTTACCTGATGTGCTTGCCCAATCCAGACTTTTGAACAAATCCTTGGTTGCATTTGTCACATTTATAGGGTTTCTCACCTGAGTGCGATCTAATGGAAAAAGAAGAGTTAAAAGACCCATTTGTACCCAAGATGCTTTGCGTGTATACTTAAAATTCTTGGGGCTGTGACAATTAAGACGAACTGTAATGTTGATATGATGTAAACAATAACAAACACTCCCAAAACATCTTGGTTGCAAATGGGCCGTTAATGACATATGACATCAACAAGGTTCGATGTTAACCCTTGCCTGCCCAACAATTATCAACATTTAACTTCTCCTTACCAAATCAATATATGAAATGGAAGCAGTTTTGTTATGAGAATACAGGAACGGATCACCTTCAAATAATATTATTGATGAATCACCAGTTTCTCCCAAATAGTTTTGTGAATAAAGTATCAAACTTGTAATGAGAATTCAGTTACGTTCCTTTTACTATATCAACATGAAGGAAGTAGTTTGGTTATGAGAACAAAGAAGCTGAAAAGTAAAATAACTAATAAATAACAACAAGAACGAGAACGATAACGAGAACGTGAACGAGAACGTGAACGTGAACGTGAACGAGAACGAGAACGTGAACGTGAACGTGAACGTGAACGAGAACCAGAACGAGAACCAGAACGTGAACGAGAACGAGAACGTGAACGTGAACGTTAACGAGAACGTGAACGTGAACGTGAACGTGAACGAGAACGTGAACGTGAACGAGAACGAGAACGAGAACGTGAACGAGAACGAGAACGAGAACGTGAACGTGAACGTGAACGTGAACGAGAACGTGAACGAGAACGAGAACGTGAACGTGAACGTGAACGAGAACCAGAACCAGAACGTGAACGTGAACGAGAACGAGAACGAGAACGTGAACGTGAACGTGAACGAGAACGTGAACGTGAACGAGAACGTGAACGTGAACGAGAACGTGAACGAGAACGTGAACGTGAACGTGAACGTGAACGTGAACGAGAACGTGAACGAGAACGTGAACGTGAACGTGAACGTGAACGAGAACGTGAACGAGAACGTGAACGTGAACGAGAACGAGAACGAGAACGTGAACGTGAACGAGAACGAGAAGGAGAGAATTTTGAACACAAGGAATTTTTACCTATATCGTGTTATATAATAAAAATAATAATTTACCTATACACCAGCAATATTAATAATAATAATTGAATGTACTGAGATTATACAGCTTAGCTTTCTGTTCAACAACTGAACAAGATTAGGCTGTTCACTTCAAGGATGTGTCCACCTTAAAATCTTGACTTACAGTGAAATGACTAATGTAGCAGGACTCAGTTCCATATAATTTGAGACCAGTGTTCATTACATTGTAGCATTATCATACCTGGTGTGAAGCTGTAGTTTGGATGAAGTAGAGAACATCTTGCCACATAGACTGCAAGCGAAATCCTGTGGTTCAGGAGTATCAGCAGCCTCATTTCTGGGGCCATGACGGCGCCTGGTGTGTTTGTTAAGGTTACCCTTTGATACGAACGTTGCGCCACACTGGGAACACAAAAACTGCTTCTCTCCTGCAGTAAGGAACAAGCAATGCCAACAGTCATCTTCTACCATCAATTGAATTATCTTATGGTTGATATTATTAACAGCTACTAAATTAGCGAATTTAGTGAAAAATTGAAAATAACACAAACTTCGGCCTTGATAATTCTTGCTATCATGTTCAACCTCATCCAATTATTGTTAAATAATAAAATACACAATTAGAGATACAGCTGGAAAACATACTACGCCAAATGTTTGATTAATTAATAATCATGCAGTTTGGGAAACCATTTACATGATTTGAGTGATGTCATTATAGACATCGATATCTTAAATTACAATAATATGAAGTAAGATCATCATCAGAGAAGATAGAAACGTGCTAACATATATCACAGTATGAAGTAAATTCTTAAGTTTTTTTTCTTGAAGTCAGGTTTAGCTAGAGTTCTAAAATAGTTTGGTACCAAATTCCATTCAGTATAATCCCAGGGCTTATAACTGGATTTCTCTGTCATGTGAATAACGACTTTCTCCATGAGGACTATTAGTTCAAAATCCTTATATTCGTCATTGTAAAATCATCAGTTTCCTTAACATTCCAAAGGATATTAGGAAGCTTAGTCCCACCTTCTGAAAGCAAACTAATAACGGACAATTTCTATTTTGACGTTCACGTTGTCTACAGAACCCAAAACTTGTTCTTTTCACGTTGTATTTTGGAAGACGACGGCGAACAGGTGGTCAACTTGGTGCGTACCAATGTGCAGTTTATTGTGTTCTGTTATTAAGCCTTTTGTTCTCTGCCGTCGTCGTCGACGTTGTCGTCCTGGTTGCATAAGCTCCCTATTGTCTCACTCCCATATACTTGCTTAGTGCAAGTGACATCTTCAACACATGCATACCGTAAAAGCTCTATTAAGCCCCTGGGAGGCTTATTTATTCTCAGGACCTCTTGACGAGAGGGGGGCTTAATAGAGAGGGAGGTTTATACAAAAGTTGGTTTCTGAGCTGGTGCAAACAGTGATTTATACTTGTCAAAAAGGACCATAAATGCCTTGAAACGGAAATTTCAGAATAAAAATATGTTGAAATTATCTTATCTTGCTGTAATTAGGGCATATAGAGTTGATGAATGTCAAATGCTATCTCTGACGACTGTTTTGCTTTCCACCACCAACTAGTTACTGTCCTTTGTTGGAGGATGGGATGCTTAATAGAGAGGGGAGGGGGATTATTAAAAACTTAGTGTCCCAAGGGAGGCCATTGGAGAGGGGGCTTAATAGAGAGAGGGGGCTTAATAGAGCGTTTACGGTATATTGAATGCAGTAGTAAAGAGACTGACCTGTGTGCTCAGTAACATGGCGCATTAGATCTGAGTGGCACGGGAATCCTTGACCACAGCCTTCAAAATGACATGCATGTTTTCCTGAAGCAACCTTACATTTAACCTCTTCAGCATCTGGATGAACCGAATGTTTGTGACGCCACAGATGACCTAAACAATAAAAACATATGTGTCAAGTTACAACACGAAACAATCACCATTGTCACAATTATCATTACACCATCGTCAACATCGCCATAACCATTATGGTCATTTTCACCCTTATCACACCTTCGCCTTTATTATCAATCACCACCATCACCATTATCACCACCAGTTATCACTATTACTATCATCAACACCATCACCATTATCATCAAAACATCAGCATTACCTCTCTGAGTGAATGTTGCCTCACAGTGATCACATTTATGTGGTCTCTCTCCCAAGTGCACTGTCTGCATGTGGACCTTCAACACTCGCTGGCTGGCGTAAATCTTTCCACAGGTCTCACATGGTATGCTCCTTTGTTCTGCATTTTCCCCGGCTCCTCTGCCTTTCTTTCCTGAACCATCAGCAGTTCTCTCGGGATTATGTACGGTTCTCATGTGCCGTGTAAGATGTGTCTTCTGGGCAAATTTCCAGTCACACTTCTCACACGGATATGGTCTCTCTCCCGTGTGAGAACGCTTGTGTACCTGACAAAGAATTACAGAGACGTCAACTCTCACGCATTTGAGGGTTATCTCACATTCTCACGCACTGCTGGGCAAATCTCACGCATACTGTACTAAAAAGTGTGAGAGTGGTTGGCTCAGTCGGTTAGATCTCTAACTTCCAACCAGAAAGGTCCTGGGTTCAATCCCCGGCCTTCCCGAGGGTTGTATTTGTGCGACCTTTTCTTTCCCCACACCGTCTGTGGGACGATTAGCCGTTGGTCTAGTCTCTCGACGTTCTATTGGGGGATTTAAAAAAACCCATGCACTCGTCGATAAGAGTAGGCTAATGCCAGTGTTGTGGTCTTGTCACCTCATCTCTACATACAGCTTATTTCCATCTAGCTGTAGGCTGTGCTCCGAGGTCACAAGCGAATTGATAAGTTGATCCCTATCTTCGACCTCATTTAGTCGCTGAAAATGCACCAGAACGCATTACCGTATTTCCTCTGTTATCTATTTTCAGTGCTTCTGGACTGGG
>JANVCK010028675.1:0-13150 GCA_026546655.1 Epizoanthus illoricatus | reverse complement strand
TACCGGTCAATTTTGAAGTAAAATTAGATTATTTGCAGAATAAAGACATCAATCATATCGTACAACTACAATAAACAACATTTTCAAAATGTCTTTTAAAGGTTAATTATTGAGGAAATTATATAAAATAGTCTTACAATTTACGCTAATCGTTCGAGTCAGAAGTTAATTTTGCTACTAAAATCACAAAACTATCCTGTTTGAACAACTCACTCCAGTTACACTGTGGTGAGCCAAATATGATTGGAATTTGTTCAACTCATTTAATGTGGAATTAAATTGAATACGAAACAACTGTTTATTGGAAATGGCAATCAAATCAAGTAATTCCGTGTGCAACGATGCCATCAATAAATAAATAGCTGCATGCTGTTTTTGTAAAGACAATTTTATAAGAAAAATGAGACTTAATTGCACAAACTTTAAGAACAATTTAAGAACAAGCTCAGGCTGAGGTTTAGAAACATAAAATTCCAAGTCAATAATTCCAAGTCATAGTTTGCAAAAAGTTTTATTTTTCAAATAAACAACAATTTCGCAAAACAAACTAATTTACGGCTGTTGAAGGTGGGAATATTTTGGAAATAGTGCTATGTACTTCCACTTACAGAAAAAGTGGCACAATTTCGCAAATTAAAATGTCATTTAAAAACATTGAATTAAAAGTAGATTTAAAGCAATATCTTCGTTGTGATCCTATTGCTGGCGTAATCGTTGTCGTGAAGAAATCAGTTAAGACATTTTAATTCGTTCCAGAACATTTTGACAAATTTGCTCTAGAAGATACTGAAAAACCTTTTTTAGAAACCAATTTAACTGTCTTCCTTTTATCGAAATATTTTGCGTGAATATTTATTTTGAGAAAGGTAAATTTGTTGGATTGTAGCAATTTCATTCAATTTAATTAGATCCAACTAATTAGCTGCATTGGATCGTTCACGACCTGTTCTACACATAACGTGTTATGAGTTTGTTCTCACGCCAACAAGAATTTCACAAAAATAATTTTCCCGATAATGGTTTTTTACTAATTAAATACCGCTTTTGACAATTTTATGTGTTATATTAGCGCACGCTAATTTCAAAAAGATAAATGAATAGAATGAAATATGTGTTTTTCGTTAGCACAAATACTGTGGAATTGTATTAAAAAATTAGCACAGTCAAGTTTTAAAATAGTTGAAAATGATAAAACAGAATTCTTCATCGTTCTAGCTTCAACTAGAAGCTTGTTAATCGAGTTTCTTAAGAAATGATGCGATCAATTAATTGTTCTTATTTAATATCGCTGTTGATAGTCGTCGTTTTGGAATAACTTCAGATTTCTTTTAATATTTTTGTGCATATTTAGGTTTGAAAATAAAAAATAATATACTGGGAAAACGTATAACCCTATGGATTTAATTTAATGCAACTTAATATAATAAAAAGATCAAATAATCTAAAGACCGATGCGACAAAAACAATTCCATCATTTATTTATTAGCAAATATTAAAGTGATCATTATTATTAGCAAATAGGTGATCAATAAACTGTCACGAAACCAGCAAATTGCTGAAAATGATCAAACATCATATTTGGCGAGTTATTGACATCAAAGATTATGTACCTACGGTTTTCAAAGAGTTGAGATAAATTTACTGCATCAGACGATGAAAAGTAGCCACTTTAAAATTACCATGGATATACCTGGCGTTTGCAAAAATTGGGTTTCGGATAAAGATGAAATGAAGACTAATTGGATTTTATTGGGAGAAAAAGCATGCAGTGAATCAATTTAGAGAGCTTTGTGAAATTTGTTTTGTAAACAAAAGAAATACCTTATCTCATAAAAAGCTGGTAAACTAATGTTCCGATTAGAAATGAGCAGTCTTTAATATGTAATAAATACGACATTATAACCAGCTTCAGCGCGACTCGATATATATACTTGCACAGTATTTACCTAGTTTGATACATAAAATTTGTGCTTGAAATGAAAACTAATTAGATTTCATTGGGAGAAAAAGCATGCAGTGAATCAATTTAGAGAGCTTTGTGAAATTTGTTTTGTAAACAAAAGAAATACCTTATCTCATAAAAAGCTGGTAAACTAATGTTCCGATTAGAAATGAGCAGTCTTTAATATGTAATAAATACGACATTATAACCAGCTTCAGCGCGACTCGATATATATACTTGCACAGTATTTACCTAGTTTGATACATAAAATTTGTGCTTGAAATGAAAACTAATTAGATTTCATTGGGAGAAAAAGCATGCAGTGAATCAATTTAGAGAGCTTTGTGAAATTTGTTTTGTAAACAAAATACCTTATCTCATAAAAAGCTGGCAAACTAATGTTCCGATTAGAAATGAGCAGTCTTTAATATGTAATAAACACGGCAATATAACCAGCTTCAGCGCGAGCCGATATATATACCTGCACAGTATTCACCTAGTTTGATACATAAAGTTTGTGCTTCAGTTTGCAGCGAGCGGCTTCGAATGAAATAACTTGTTTTTGATTCATGTTCAATCTAACACCTCATAACAAACGTTAAACTATTATTAATAGCAATGAGAAAACACAAGACATAATAAACAGTCCCATGCAGACAAATGATATACATGTAGACAAATAATAAACAGTATTGAAATTAAATTAAATGAGGCCGCCGTTTACTTAGCTTTCCCATCGCGTTCAGTATTAATCACGTATCTATAAGTAATTTGACAAACGCATTCTCGACACAGAGTTGGCGAAGGTTCGGAGCGTAGCTGCGGCAAGCGTACAGGTTTCGCAAGAATTCAAGGTGAGACGGTGATTCATATTTCGTGCTTTATCTACGAGGTTATTTCGTACCTTAATAGTTTGAGTTACGCGCTAGTGTTTGAAAGACAGTTTTAGCTTAATTGCGTAGAAAATTCAGTAAAAGAGAAGTTGTGAAGCTGGACAACAAACAAGAACGCGGCGGCTCTTTGGAAAAGTTCAGTATATGGCAGACCACTCTCTTCGGGAAAGTAAAACAGTTTTAAACAGTTATCGCTTGAATTTTTAATTCGAATTTGTCAAAATGAGAATATGAAAAAGAGTAAGCAGTTCAGAAGCCTAGCGCCCATTCTGAAGATTTCTGTGTTGCTCATGCTCAAAGGGTGTGGCATCAAAAATATCGATTTCGTATCCAACAATTGGTATTTGAAATTGTTCCAATAATTTGACGCTTTCGAAGTTGATACTTCCGAAAGTTATTTTTTCGTTTTGCAAGGCCTACGATCCATCCAAAAATGGTGACTTATTGAGTGCGTAAACATGCTGAGAACTCCAAAAATCTGGGCAAATTTTCTAGAATGAGCCAAAATAACTGTATTTGGGACTGAGAAGAGATGTTTGATTGTAATTTAATGAACATTACATATGTTGGCAAATCGGGGACCAGATTGCCGTACAAGTATGATTTACTTTTCTGAAACTGTGTCTCAAATTTAAAACAGATGCCCGAATCGTAAAATTTTAAATAAAAAAGCGCACTTGAAAACATACACAATACATGAAATTTTTCGTTCGACGTTCCTTGTATGAACCTTAAGAAATTTAACAATAACGGCATTTATACGCCCTAACTGTAAATTTCTACTCTGATTCGGTTTTATTTATTCGAATTAAAGCATCATTCTGTGAAAATGAATCGCTATTTCCTGACCGATCAAGTAATTCCACTTGTGCACACTCTTGGCCACTTATACATTCTATATGTATGAATATTCTACGATATCTTTCAGAATCTCAGTTGATAAAGGAAAACAAAAAACTAACAACAATAAAGCTTTCAGATCCTCTCCGCGAGCTCTCTAGCAATGAAAACTAACTTATTATCGGAAATTAACGCTCCTAGAAACTAACACTCCACAAAAAATAACGTCAATGAAATTAGAGGTTAATAGTTTTAGTTTAGAAAAATTAAAGTGAAAATGAACATAAAAATTTCCAAGTTAAGGAAATTAACGCGAAAGGACAGGACAGACAATTTTGCTTGTGACAAAGTGAACTTGTTTATATTTTCACTAAAAAACCCGTACTAGTCTGGTAGCTGATAACTGAGTAACTCCAGTTATCTGTGTTCAAATGAGATAAGATCATGTCTGTCAAGTAGTAAAACATGATGCACCTGTTTCTTTCAAAAATTTCTTGTATTGGAGAGCTTCGACCAATTTTGTAAAAATAACGAAAATTAGCATCGCTGAAATGAAGGCTCCACGAAATTAACGTTCCATAGAATTAACGCGAAGTTTTAAAAATAGTTTTAATTGCCTATAATAAGGTGTGCTTGTACGATGTATATCCAAAAAGATCTTCTGCTCCGACTCAAAAGGTGCTCCTGACGCAACCTTGTTTTACAAGTGTCGAAGAATATTTCTGGTTCTGAAGCCGCTGTTTCACGGTATGATAAGGCAGTCCCTTATACATTCAACTCGGGCAAAAAGTTACATGTTAAAATAACAATTGATATAAGAAGCTGAAACTTAAGTTTGTATTTTTTCCATACAAAAATTGAATGGATAGCTTCTTGAATCAGCAATGTCAAGGGTGATTTGTCGTATTTTCGAAAAAAATGACCAGAAATAATTTATATTTGGGTTTACTGTTTTGGAATGGGAAGTAGACTTTGCGAAAGTTATCAAATTCATTAAATACAGAACACAATATTCAACAGTTGTGGTAGATTTGATTTCTGGTGAACCCAGTACGAAGTCGAATTTCATGAATCATAATTCAATTCTATTCGAGCCATCCATCCGACACTTTATCCCCAAACCACTAGCTTGTTTAGTACTGGTGCGTATAAGACCTTTTTGTCGAAATAAAATGTTTATTTGATGTCATTTGGTTATTTTCCATTGAAAATAGAAAATGTCAAATTTCGGTGATTTTGCTTGACGATTATATGATAGATTCTAGCAATACTTCTGTCCGGGGTCGGCAACACAAACTACTACAATGACTCAAAATTTCTTGAACCTTGACAACTAGTTTCTGAAATTAGCAAAATTGGCCGTAAAAAAGATGACGTTGTTTCTTGTCGGCACTGATGAGTTTTTGGTAATGCCAGGCTAATTTATTATTTCATAAAGGTGCAAACTTAACACCGTTGATAACATAGATTCTATTTACGCAACTGTTGAGGGCCTGTATACGATGTGGAGTCTGTAAATGACAAGATATTCAGAGCATGTTTTCACTTCTTTTTTAAAAGTAGATCATCAATATGCGAATTTTATTTAATATTCAGGTGCGTAGCTTGACGTTTTCGGCTTGGAAGCCGTTTCTAGGGGTACGAGGGCATGTTCCACTTGGAAAAGCTTTTAAAATTGAATCTCTGAAACGCCATTTCCTGCGTTCTTGATATGAAAATAGCCGTTTTCAGGCAAAACTATAGGAAAAGAGATGTTAAAGTATGAGACGACTTGCAAGCCCGGGCTTACGGGCTGGCTTAAAGGCAGCTACGCCCCTGATATTATTCAATAAGACCTACGTGGCTATTGTAATTGGTTGGTTGGTTTCAGAATATATTCATTCAATTATTTATTCTAATTATATTCAAAATTCATACAAATATGTTTGTTTTCCCTGTCATTTTGGTATTCATACCGAATTTATTGAATTTGGACTGAATAATATAACTACGTACTTGTCATAGAAGTCGAAGATCCCTATGAACATAAAATCATTGTGGCTGACATTAATTGAAAGTGCTTACAGCCTAATATTCTGGAATTAACGATAAAAAAATGTATTCTCCAATATACTTACAATGATTGACTTGAATATTTTGTTTGCATATTTTTTTGAGAAAACGCTGTTCAGAATTCAGTGAAACACGAAAAGTTGCTTTGAACACGAAACTTACAAATAATATAATTGTCCGTACTCCGGTTGTTCAAAGGGTGGATAGCGCTATCTGTTTCTGTTTAATACTCAGTTAGAGCTATCCTGCGGATACTGAATCCTCTAACTATTCACCTATTGTAAAACTATTTAGCTTATTTTATCCGCTGGATAGCGCTATCCACCCTGTGAACAACTGGGGCCAGCTGGATAATAGTCAAGTTAATAGAAGATGGCAGATACCAAATAAAAGTTAATTCAATTTAATTTCTGATGTTAAAAGGATATCTTAAATAGAGCAGGTTTCGCATAAGAGTCGAATAACATTATTTAATATTATGAATACATGTAACCAACAGCAAAGAAGTTACAAAACGGTACATTCAGCCAATGAGGAGGCTTCAAAATGGCGGGAAAATGAAGCGCGTCGTAGAGTTGTGGCGCCAAAATTCAGTGCTCGCGCGCACGTATGTGTTGTCTTGTTATTTGTCATTATTCCGAGGCCTGTTTGGCTAAAAGTCTAAAAACCAATATTGTTATTGCTTCTTTCTGTGATTCGGTGGAAGGAAATTGATGAACGATGGAATTGCATGGTAATGACATTACAAAGATAAGACATGACTTTTTCGACACTCACACGAAATCCGATTGATTTGTTCCTCTAGGAATCAAAGATGCTGAAGTTTTTCGTGGCTCTGATCTTCATTGCTTACGCAGTGGCATCTGAGTAAGTATACAGCGATTGTAACATATTTCATACGGTACTGAGAAGACCATTTATTTATTAAAACACATACAGTCAAACATCTATTAAGAGGCATCCTATTATGGGGCAGCCCGGCCTCTATTTAGCGGCCAGTTGTCAATGTCCCGAATATACTAGTACCTTACTGTAAAATTTACCTCCATTAGCGGCCGCTGCCATCTTCATGCCGTCCCAAAGAGTTATTTCGTATTGTTTCAACCTCTAGTAAAGGGTCAGAAAGAATCTAGAATATATCGTTTTTCCCCCAAGTTAAAAAAGATGAAAAGAAAAAAGCTGAAGCGTGAGCTAAATTCAAGAGTGTATATAAGCACATTGGTGGTATATCTACATTGCAAGCACAATATTGGTCGTTAATTGAAATTCCTTCTAAAATTCGCAAGACGGATTTGAGGTAATTTTAGTTGGGACCACGCCCAGTGCTAATTCTGGCAGGCCTCTATTAAGCGGTCACTTGCCCATTCCCCGAGGTTAGTCGTTTAGTAGAGGTTTGACTGTAATAACAGATTTAAGGTTTAAACTTTTTATGTTTTATGTTTCACCCATCAACATTTATTAAGTATACTAGTCTGCCGTAGTTACAGCAGAATACTTGATACACGTTCCTTTGTAACATTTATTCTTTTACAACAGTCAGTTCTGCTCGAATGAAGAATTATACTACAATATCTACCGAGTGGGCAGCAAAAGTTGCCCGTGTGATGCTAAAAATGAGGGCGCATTGCGATATCGCAACAAGCAACTGGAGATCTGTGACGGTAGTAAGTACGTAGCGGTTGGTGGTGGAATCAAACAGGAAGCTGACCTTGGGACCGAAGATAACCCAGCTCATTCTTGCAAGGAGATTCTAGCTGAAAGACCGTAAGTTTCTCAGAGTTAGGGGCCGACCTTTCGATTTTGCAGGGGGGGGGGAGGCGGGGAGAGGGGGAGTTAAAACATTACGAAACAAATTGCATGATCAGAAAAAGACAAAAAAAGCAATCTGTACTACGCAAAGTTCTAATGAAAGAGAGAGAAAAAAAGAGAGAAAAGAGAGACAAAATGAACGTAGCAAGACAAAATTCATTGGCGGGGGGGGGCACCAGAATAGGCGATGGTCAACAACACCGCCATTACGCATGCGCATTGACTAACCCACTGAACTATGGCTGCAGGAAAGCCAAGAGCGGCATGTACTACCTGAAGAGTGGTTCAATAGCGAAGGCGGCCTACTGCTACATGGGAGTGATGTGTGGAGAGAAAGGCTGGACCATGATCATGAAGTTGGACGGCAAAAAGGTCTGTGTATTTTCCCAATTACTCTTGGATCATGGAGTACAAAAACGACATAAAAACCGCAAAACGAGAAGATAAATAGATATGACTCAGTGATAATGAGAGTAGAGGTGACGATACAAACCCGGTTATAACACTTTCGGCCCATACAGTACACAAAATCTGGATTCTCCTTATTAGTTTCGATACAATTCCTTAGAGAATAGTTGGGAGAATTTGAGAGAGACAGACGGTCAAACAGAAAGACAGATAAGACTGTTTCTCATATGTACTAACCCTTCGTCGGTCGTTCTCAAAACGTGGGCCAAACATTCATCTTCATGGCGAAAAAAGATACTGTACTAACTTTTAGTTAATCGATGCCATTATTAGGCCTACTCTCCAACACTGATAATAATCATTAGGGACAGACCATTTAATATCGTGGGAGGGGGTAGAAGAATCATTTACGAGCAAATTTGTTTTGCCCTGGAATGGACGTGCAAATTTTTTCCCTTTTCCCTCTCTTTTTCTCTCTTTGTCTTCATAATTTTGTGTCGTGCAATTTTTTTTTTGGCCAGTGTGTCCTCTTTGAATGAAATGTTGTTTTGCCCATTTCAGCGAACGTTCCACTACGATTCCAAGCTGTGGAGCAACCAAGACGTCATTAACCCTAACGCAGCCCATGGAGGGCTGGACGAACACGAGACCAAACTCCACACCTACCACTCCTTCCGCTTTGACCGGCTGTGCCTCGGAATCAAAACTGGAGGTCACACCCGCTGGCAGAGACTCAACTATGCCGCTGACTCCTTGTACTCGGTGCTCAGAGATGGTGCGTATCGTCCCCTGAGTATTGGTCGCAATGCCTGGAAGAACCTCATCCCAGGCTCCTCTCTTCAGCGCAACTGTAACAAAGAGGGCTTCAACGTGAACGCGAATCACAAAGACAAAGCCAAGATAAGAATTGGCATCATAGCCAACCAGGAAAACGACTGTAATACTCCCGACTCCAGGATTGGATTTGGAGGAGGAGGAACCTACTGTCACCAGGACGATAGCAACACTATGGGGAATACCGCCAAATGCAGCCCTGATAACGGAGACAAAAACATCAAATCGTTTGGCTACATCTTCGCATCTAACATGCTGATGCCGCACGGAGCTGTAGGATGCCGCAATAATCCTGGCAAGTCTTGTAGGGACATCAAGATGAAGAGAAAGTAAGTGTGACTCGGGAGCGCAGGGACAGGGCTGGTAGACCCGCCATCCACCGGTCTAATAAAAAGTATTACTGCAACTGCGACTTTTAGACTTGACCAAACTGTCTAGACCCACTTGGCAGTTTTAGATGCATTTCCAGCCATTTCAGACGAGTTAAATTCCCCCAGGGGAGGGGTGGGGGTACTCGCTCCCTTTTTGGGTAGGGATGTACCGCCCAACCTACAAATTACGATCCCGTTTTAAGAGCAATTTCTCTCATTCTTGCTTTATTTTGATATCCCGTTTTAAAGATAGTTTGAGTTTCCAGGCTTCAAGAGAGCCAAATTTTCCAAACATTGCTACCCTGTTTTAGAGTAGGCCATTTTTTACGCCACAAATGCAAGAAATGATACCCGTTTCGAAGTAAGAGTCTCGAAAGCCATATCCCGTTGGGCGGTACATATCCGGTATAATGTATGGGAGTTCCCCCTCCGGGTTAAATATCAGATTTTCTCGCGGGAATATGCCCACAACCTCTACCAAGTTCGTGCTTACACACTCATTCAGTTGAATATTTAGCCAATACAAAAGTGCTTCCGATGCCTCTGTGACTGTCATTCTTGTTACTATGACATGCGTCAGGCTTGGCGGTATATTTTGCAATGGATACTAGTTGGATTGCCTAAGGACCTAACGGTCATAACAATCCTCAAAGTCCATTCCATTCCAGTCCATCTCAGTCTATACCATTTCATCCCAGCCCATTCCAGTATGGTTAAGTGCAGTCAACGCCCTCCTCTCCACCTCTAGATCCCCTTCACCCCCTGGCTGCATGGCGAGAATTAGCATATCCAGCTAGTTGTGTGATTGTCCATAAACACTGTTCTCACATATTGCATCTTGTTATTCGGCTGCTGCAGAGATGCTGGTAATGGAATGTACTTCATCAAGACCGGTTCTCGTATAGAGAGGGTTTATTGTTACATGGGCACGATGTGCGGCGAACAGGGCTGGACCATGATTCTCAAAGCTAATGGACACAGGGTAAGTGGTAACGTTATACAGGCACAACGTGAAACACAGTTAGTCTGCTCCAATCAAGGATTGGAGAAGCCAAAGTGGCTTATCAGAGGCGGCGCTTAACTCCGGTTTATGTAGCATGAAGCGACTGAGAGTATTGCAACTCCCCCCTGGATGTGATGCTAATCCACCCCCAGCATTTTGACTAGTTTTCACTCAACAATTTGCCAGGTATCCATTTATATACCTGGGTGGAGAGAAGCACTGTGATAGTAAATGTCTTGCCCAAGGACATTACGCAGTGACATTGGCCAGTTTTGAACCCTAGACCAGCACGTCTCCACAGAGAGACACACAGAGGAATCCTTATTTTAATGTTGCAAGAAGAGAAATATCAATTTGTAATTGCAAAAGGTTCCAGGAAGCATTTGGTAGTAATACGCAGATTTGGTTAAATTATGCCGATAAAGTGGGCTAAATAGGATAATCCTTTCATATTGATGATTACTGACTCTTAGATGTGTAGATGGGTCGTTTGGGGATAATGTCTAGACCAATTTAGACCAATTCTAAACTTTTCCAGCTTGTTTCGTCACATTTTAGCAAATACACTTAACTGATTAACTTTTTTGATATATGTCGATGTACGATTCATTGCATTCAGCACGTCTTCTCTCTTTTACCAATTATCTCTTAATGTATTTATTTCGGTTCGCTTGGGAACATTCCGGATTAGGAATAGCCGGAATACTCAGTAGAACCGTTCGATTGGGAGCTATTCTCATTCCGGTTTCCTTGGAATGCTCTTCCAGCTATTCTGCTCTGGGTATCAGAATAGCCGGAATAATCGGTAGAGCTGTTCGATTGTGAGATATTCTCATTCCGGTTTCCTTGGAATGCTCTTCCAGTCTTCTGCTGTGGGTATCAGAATAGCCGGGATAATCCGGATTAGTGACGTCATCGGCGATAATTTTGAACACAACGAGAATGACCATGTTTTATGTTACGGTTTTGAAAAAATGCAGAATATTCCCAAATGAACGTACCCTTAGGTATCAGATCATACGCATGTCCCAGATAGGGACCCACGTTTTTGAAGCTGTCAGCGCATGGTACCAACCCGGGCCCACCCCCACCCCCATTTTGACACCCTATTTCCACTTTTGTGTGTGTGTGTGTGTTGGGGGGGGGACTTAAGTATAAAAAATGAAAAGAGAGCAAAAGGCAAAACAGATAGTATATTTCTTTCTAGATTTTGCCTTTTAGTGTCAGAGATATTCAGGAACGACTACCTCCTACACCTAAATGGGTATTTCTAGAGCTAGGGCGTGTATTTTGACCCTCTCCTATAATCATTGCTATGACAAGATGTTAGCTTACAAGTTTACATCTTGACCGTAGGGCACGTTTAAATACGATTCTCCTCTCTGGAGAAACCAAGAAACATACAATCCTGGTGGTGCTGCCGGTGGGCTGGACAACCAAGAAACCAAACTGGCTTCGTACAACAACTTCCCCTTCAACAAGCTCTGTGTGGGGATGAGGTACGGCGGCAGAACCAACTGGATGACACTTCATCACACCGCAAACTCACTCTACTCTCAGATCGCCGACAACAGATACCGTGCAACCACCGCTGGCCGATTCAACTGGAAGAAACTCATCGCGGGCTCGTCGCTTCAACCTCACTGCAATAAGGAGGGTTTCAATGCTAACATGAACCACAAAGGAAAGGCCCGCATCAGGATCGGTATAATTGCAAACCAAGAGAATGATTGTAACACTCCCGACTCCAGAATTGGAATTGGAGGAGATGGAAGCTATTGCCATCAGGACGCCAGTAACAGCGTTGGAAACGAAGCTAAATGCGGAGGGGATAATGGAGACAAACACCTTAAGGCGTTCGGCTACCTTTTTGCCATAACGTCAAGTTTAAAGGCTCCTTTTGGTGACCATGGTAACCCAGCCAGCTCATGCGCCAGCATCAGGGCACGAAGGAGGTAATTGTTATATACATACATATGTACAAACATGCATGCATACACACATAAGTGCTCACCTATACAGCTTTTTCCGAAAATGTTATCATTGTGCAATACTGAATACCACGACCGAAAAAACCCATGGGTTTTACAAAAATTAGAGTAAATACACAATGGTGCTGCGGAAAGAATAAAATTTTAGTGAAATAGCAACTTGGGGCTTGAATCGCCCAAAGTTTTAACTCTCCATTGTAGTAATTCATCTTTATTCAAACGTTTTGGCAACCCACAGTTCCTTTCGGTCATGGTATTCACTATTGCACAGTGACAACCTTTTTTGAAATAGCTATACACGTTCGTACATACATACATACATACATACATACATACATTCATACATACAGACATGCATACATACATGCATACATACATGCATACATACATGCATACATACATGCATACATACATGCATACATACATACATACATACATACATACATTCATACATACATATACATACATACATACATGCATACATACATACATACATGCATACATACATGCATACATACATACATACATGCATACATACATACATACATACATGCATACATACATACATGCATACATACATACATGCATACATACATACATACATGCATACATGCATACATACATGCATACATACGTACACACGTACATACATACATACATACATGCATACATACATACATACATGCATACATACATACATACGTACATGCATACATACATGGATACATACGTACACACGTACATACATACATACTTATACATGCATATACACATACATACATACATACATATATACATACATACATACATACATACATACATACATTCATACATGCGTACATACATACATGCATACATACACACGTGCATACATACATGCATGCATACATACATACATACAGACAGACAGACAGACAGACAGACACAGTCATGTGCATACACCTACACCTACACCTACACAAACCCACACACGCGCACATGCACATAAGCAATCGCACACACACAAT
>JANVCK010028454.1:0-13154 GCA_026546655.1 Epizoanthus illoricatus | reverse complement strand
ACTCTTCAAAATTCACGGCGCGTTTTTCAAAATCATGTTATCGATTTTCGATTACGTCGTCGACGTTTCCAAGACTATGATCACGTGTCTCGATTTTGGGTTCTCACATGACTTCCGGCGACTGTAAAGCATGGCATTCAAACAATAGAATTAGATTGTGTGGTTTTCATTGCAAAGAAACTGGGAATGTCTCATTGGTTGGTTTAACAAACTTTGAACTCCAAGTGAGCCCGGTTAAAGTAGTTGCATTATATATGTAATTATTTTTCATAATACTGCATGTAAGTAGTGGTCAGTGATAAGAAGAAGAAGTAAAAACCTGAAGTTCCTGGACTGCAATTTTTTGTCATCATGCATGTATATTGTAATAATAATAATAATAATAATAATAATAATAATAATAATAATAATAATAATAATAATAATAATAATAATAATAGTGTATTGATAGAACCATTCTAGCAGCCATAAGCTCAATAACATTAGTTCACGTTTTATATATCGTTATGTTACCAACATTGCGAGACTTTCTTGACATTTGTGAATGCAGGAGTAGGCTCCAGGCAATACATGACAAGATGTCAGAACTGCAACATTTCTACATTAGCATACTCGTAAATATATTGACTTTGTATATTATTAAATATTTTGAGTATCACTGCACCTGACAACATCCCAGTTGGATTACTGTACAGTCACATTGTCATTTGCCAATATATAAATTTATTATTATAATTGTTATTTATTTTCAGACCTTTGGATTTGGAGTTGATGGTAACCATGACTACCTGTGGAAATGTTTAACAATTGTTGGTGGTATTTACCTGTTTTTTGCAATGGAATATTTGATGAAGATGTATGTCAGATTTAAGGAGAAGAAACAGAATCTGAACAATGAGGTAATAACTGTTATTGTATTATTAAATATCTATTATATATAAATGTGTGTTTTAGTGGAAAATAAACCACTTGTAAAATCAATATTTTTATGTGGGTGAAGATATGGAAAATATGCCACTTGGGTTCCAGGAATCATGTAAATGGAGCACACAATTTTCTGAGTTCCTCCACTGTTTTTAAATAAACTTCCAAACATTTCTGATAAAATCCTGAACCCTTTAATACAAACACTTCCAAGACCATTTTTCAAGCACTATATTCCCAAGCAAACTTTCAGGAAATGGCATCTTTGTTATTCAAATCTCAAAATACTAGAGACCCCCTAAAAACTCAGCCCATTACAAAGTCCATTGAGCCCCCTAACTCGATCTGCTGGCTATCAGCCAGAATACCATATAATTATAATTTAAGTTACAATAGAATAAGAGGTTATAATTCTGAGTATTGATATGTTATATGTACCTCATAGGGATACAGTGGCAATCACATTGGTCATAGCCAGGGTGGCCATAGTCATAATGGCCACAGCCATGGGCCACAGAACAACCTGGGTTTTACACACAAAAACAAGAGCCCAGTCCCTGACAATGTCAGCAGTGTAGCTGAGGTCCAACTTGTAATGTACAAGACTGAAAATGATTACCAACATACTCATGCAAACAGCTTTTGTCCGTCAAATGAACTCTCTCACAAACCAGAGGTCAAAGGTTGTGGCATTACGTGTGTAGAAACCAGAAGAAGCTCAAGTGGTTCAAGCAATAATTCATCTGAAGTTATTGTTACAGACCAGCCAAAGAACGGAAATCTAAGAAATGTAGCTCCTGTTGCCTGGATGATCGTATGTGGAGATGCCCTACACAATTTTATTGATGGACTTGCCATTGGAGCTTCATTTTCCAGCACAGTATTTGAGGGTGTCAGTACTGCACTAGCAATCTTTTGTGAAGAGCTTCCTCATGAGTTAGGTGAGCTTAAGTATACAGAAAGCTATTTAAAAATGTTTTATGCTGATTTATGCAGGATTTTATGAGTAATAGTATACATTTTTGGGATCCAGTTAAAAATTTCCAATTGGACTTTATATTACTTAAGGTTATTTAAGAGCTTCACACCCTGTAGTTTTAACCTCATATCTGCAAACAAATTTGGGAAATATCAAAAACTGTATAGATTTAGTTAATATTTAATTTTTCATTAGTTTTTGAGAGTTTCTATTGTTTATTATACAATGACTGACAGCTGTCAAACTGGGTCAAATAGATCAGGACATTTGCAACATTATCAACTGAATTTGGTGGATCCTCCAAAAAAATTTCATTTGGTTTGAGAACACACTGCTTTACAATGTCTTTACAAGAAATCAAATTCTGAAATCCCACCCATACTCAGAATGATGATTTTTCATGCAACAATGTTCTGCAAAAATTGATGTTGTGTAACATGGCTTGCTGCATGATATTTAACACAATCTTCATTCCACAATATTAAAAAATTCACAACATGTTGCCGCTGAAAATCATGTGCAAAAAATCGTGTTGCATGCCCTGATATGTGGTGTTAATTTTTTGCCTGACAATGTTGTATTAAAAAGTTGTTCATGTAACATTACCTTTAAACCATGGGCAAACTGATCAGTTGTTAAGAAATCCCTGATATAAAATAATTATGGCGTAATCCTGGATTAGTGCTAGTAAAGTCATAAGACAGCATGGTGCATCTATCTAGACAATAACATAAAATGGATGTGATGTAGTAGGACATGAGGAAAGTGTTAAGAGAAAATGAGGTGAAGCTGAGTTTTCTCTCTGCTTTTTGGGTGTCCAACTATATATGTCATACCATTTTATATTATTATCTAGATACACAAGTGACACTCCAGACATTTTATTGCTTTTAGAAAGTAATGTTGAAAATTAATCTATTTTTAATTGTCAACCAAATTGAACTTGTGTGAAGTTGAAATTTTAGACAGCAGAATAACAAAATATCACCACCCTAGAACTGTATGATTTATGCTTGTACATTTCATGCTAACAATATGTTGTGTGTATTTTACTTCTTTGTTGAAGGTGACTTTGCTGTGCTGCTGAATGCTGGTATGACATACAAACAAGCCATTGCATTCAACTTCTTGTCAGCATGTTCTTGCTTTGTTGGTCTTGTTGTTGGCCTTATGTTGGGTTATGCCACATCAGCTGTCCGGTGGATTTATGCATTGGCTGGAGGAATGTTCATATACATTTCATTAGTAGACATGGTAAGACAGTACTTGCGATAGTTCCAGAAAGCATTCATACCCTTACCATGGGGGACCTTTTGGAATTACAAAATATTGCAGGGGGAGTGGAGATTTCCTGGGCTGGGAATTTGGAATGCAAGCAGGGATTTCTTGACCATATATAACCTACATGGGGATGTGCCACCCAACAGGATATCAATTTTGGGCTTACTGCCATAAACAGGGTATGGTTTTTTTACTCATGATGTTAAACAGGGTATACAAATCATTAATTCAAGGGGTTTTTTCTTGTCTGGAAATGTTTATAAACAGAGTAAAGTACCGGTAATCAATTTATTATTTTGGAGAGACAGGAATATTTTTTTCCAAAATAAATGTTCACTAAAAAAGGTCTTGATTGCATGGCTATTATTGTAAACATGAGGGTTTACTGTTTATGCAAGTGGTCCTTTACTTATGCTGTTTTAAAACAACAATATGAGGTGATAGTATCTGTCACCAAGAAAGGATGGATGTACGTGTATAAATGGAAATTGAAAGGTTTGGAGAAGCTATGTGGTGAGTGACAAAGTTCAGTCCATGGTTGTCAGCCTGAGGAAACTAAAATGCTGGAGGTCCAGATTTTTTCATTTGGGGAGGGGGTAGAGACGAAGACCGGTAACTGAAAATTTTCATTCTGTAGTGGGAAGGGGGGTGGGGGAGTGTAACTGTCATTGAATACAAATTTATGCTGCAAGTGCTTACAAATTGGAGAATCATGAAATCCTGTGTTCAAGTGGATACAGAAGACAGTGAGCTGGACAGATACGATGATACCATGCTAACAATAAAAGGCAAGAGGAAACATTGAGATGGATAAAATGCTGGAGATTTTGGATAGTTTATCAATGCAAGAGTCATGCTGGAGAAAAACCAGAAGTAGAAATGACAATTCCACAGCATTATTGTCATAAACAGGGTTGTGGTTTGAGAGTCTGGGTGACACCCCTCTACCCAAACTTTAGTTGTGACCCCCCCCCCCCTCCCCCTCCCAGGCAGCCAGCAAAGTGATGAAGAGGGGGTTTCAGTCATGAATTGTGCTACAATTTTCTGCCATTTCATGAATCATTGCACCTCATTAAAGCCATTTAGAAATGTAATCTGTTTTCACAAGTCACTCCCAGGGTTTGCAGTACTCCTGGAATTCCCAGAAAACTCCTGGACAAAATGTTTTTTTATCTACCTGGAAAACTACTGGAATTTTGTAGAGAACATTTTCAAAGAAAAAAGACCAGAGCTTGCACAAACTGTTACTAAAATGTTTTGGTAAATTAATCACTGATTTGGAAGCAGTTTTAGCAAAATTTACATCTGAACTTCACAACTTGGTGATTTTGTAGTTTAAAAGGTTTAGAGTGCAGGAATTTTTATCGTTAGTGCCATGAAATATTAGTCAACAGATTCCTGGAAAAACATTTCTTGTACCCAGGAAAACTACTGGAAAACTCATGGAATTTTGATATCTCAAATCATTATGAACCCTGCACTCCTCTTCACCACCCTGAGCTAGGAGAGTGTTATAAGTTATTTTAAACTCTTTAGTTTATACAGCATGACAGCAGTTGATAACTGTCTGTTTGTTTCAGATGGCAGAGGCAACAGAAATGTCTGTCAAGGCTGGTGAAGGATCAGTGAAGCAGAATCTGAAAACCTTTGCTCTTCAGAACTTCGGGATGATCTTTGGCTTCACAGTAATGTTTATTCTGGCCCTGTATGGCCAGAATCTCTCTGTATGAGAGATCACAATATTCTTTGTTATATATGGTTAGTTTTGTTGCCATCTGATGATCTACGAACAGGAAGCAGAGGAAATTGGAACTAGTAGTTGACAATTTGAACTTTCAAGTATCTTGAACTCATGATCAGCTAGAATAATTAGTCTAATTATTATTATAATTATTATAATCAACTAATTCATAATTTTGCTAGCCAAGGGCTATGTGTAAGTTGATAACCTTTTTTGTTTTGTTGCTAGTTCCAGTCCCTTCTCCATGTTAAATCATATGGGGTGAGTTGCATAAGAATTTCCTGGCAGAGACTAACTGCTGATGTCAGATACCAAGTCTTGCACTGTATGCATGTGGTAGGTTGGGACAAGTGCCCTGTTAAAGAGGCATGATCTCAGTTCCACAAAATGATTTGTTTAGCACTATTCCAGGGTTGGGCGTAATTTTTGATTACATAAAAATTTATTAACGTTTGATTACTTAATCACCATGGTTTCAGAAGTGTTGTTCAAACATGAATCAGTATCCTAACTGATCATGACTATGCCAGAATTTATTGTCCAAATCAGACTTTGGAGAACTTGAGTTTAGTTGTGAATGAAACGTTCTCCAGGATTGATGCTATTACCAGCTGGGAAGGGATTAAGTTTCTGAGACTTTCAAACCCTGTAAGCTACAATAAGCTTTTTTATTACAATCATACGATAAGTTTATTTAATGTGAAACAGTACAATCTTCTGAAACCCTCCAACTTCATTCACAGTTTTTAATGTGTCATACTGTGTTGTTCTTAGCTTTTTACTTACTATATGATTATAATATTATAATCGTAAAGCCTATTTAATTTATGTACATTTTCTACATTGAAACATCTCGTAGCAGATATACTGTATTAACTTTGTCATAAAGTTAACATTTTAGTCTTGAAGACTGTTATCTATGGCAAGTATGTGCTGATACTTGTAAGGGTATTATTTGGGCTGTTCGGTTACTTTTAAGGATTCTTACATTTTTATTATTATTATTATTTTTATAGTGAAGTGCTTCAAAAGAAGTTGTCAAAGTACAACACGGTACGGATCAGGTTGATATTTTAAGACCAAGTACTATTTTCCTAAAATTAATATAATATGCATTCAAAGATTCAGATATATTTTTATGACTTATACATACGTGCTTTGAAGCTGTAGAATGGTCATTAATTTAATCAAGACTATAGAAAGCTGTTTTCACATTATTAACACCAACGTTACGTGTAATTTATTCAGGACTCAGTGACAAATTAAATTTTTGTTCACAGCAGTTTGAATAGTTTGTAAATTGGGGATGATTCCATGTAACTTTGAATAATATAATAATTATTATTATACCAATTAACAATGGAAGACCTACAGTGGAAATGTAGTAAAAAGGGTAGCCTAGACATGGGGCCAGCAACCTGAGGAATGGGATCAATAAATAGAAAAACTCAATATGAAAAAAACAAATTGAGAATTATACAAGAGAATGAGGGGCGCAAGATAGGGTTATTGGTAGAGTAAAAAAGATGTTATCTGAGATAGAAAATAACCAGATTTCAGGCTCATATTTAACTGAGACCGCATCAGTGCGTGCTGAAGATGTGAGCTACTATTGGGTCTGGGAATATGTCCAATCTGCCCAAACCCAGAAGACGTTGAAGATCCAGGTTCTCGGAAATAGTCTCAGTGTGCTCACAAGTTTTCAAAGCTATTTGTGTTTCACAGCCAGTACTCTGTTTGTTAGGTGTACTATTGTGTACAAAATGCTCATGGAATTTTGTGCAACTGCTCTAAGAGCATGAATGCTCAGACACAAAAAAGCTGTGGAATAGTACCCATTAAATACTGATGAATATTATATGCAACAGCTTTCCAGCCGTCAAATTGACTGTACATGTACTTTTTTCTATAGCATGGAATAAACATGATTATTCAACTGAAACGTTTGAATGGCAAGAATTAGATACTATTTTCTCTAATAGAAGTGTATTCTTCTGCAACTTGTATTGGAGATTTTCATGTAGCCACACCAAACAATATATGCTTAACTATTATTCAACCCTATGTTGCTGGAAAATGGAGACAAATATAAAATATTATTATGACTAAGAAATTGACAGTCAACTAAATTTTATCTCATTAATTTTTAAATTAAAGCATTGCCAGTAATTATCAATCAAATTTTGGAGCAATGACCAGTATTTTAATCAAATCTGAAAAAAGGGAAAACAAGCCAGTTGAAATAATAAGCAGTGTCACAAGTGTGCTAGTACTACTTTCACAAGTGTGTATTCATTCCAAATTGCAACTTGTGAACAACTATGATTAACCATTTATAATCACATGCATTAGATATTATAACAAATTGGCCAATTCAACATCCTGTTGTTTTTATTAGTAGCCAATAAGGTTTTGATTGAGAAAAATGCGCATTGTAAAGACCAAAATAATCTGCGCAGTGTGTTTGCAGCAAGATTTATTGCAGTGACATAATCAACTGATTTTGTTGTGGTACACAGACTGTGAACTTGGTATTAAAAACAGCTACTAGCCTAATGTTTGTGTTTATGAATTCCAGAAATGTTGCTACTTTAAGGGGTCTTACTTGCAGAAATATTTAGAGATATCTGAGAAAATAATGTTTCTTTCAGGGGGTTGCTAAGTTTGGGGGTCTGTCTTTTGGAACTTTACCATATTTGGGATACAGTTAAATTGCAAAACTTTCCATCATAAAACAAAACAGTGGATATGAAGTTTATGTGATAATCCATGCATAGATGTTGAGCTATAAAATATAAAAGAAATATATAATTGTTTCGCATGTTGTAGCAATTCATTTGTCAGTTTGTCAATAAATACTATAATATGTATTATTTATGGTCATGTTTGTTAAAGACATTTTGTGCTTAGCAGATATAAACAGCTGCCATTTGCATACTTATTCATGTGAAAGAAAGACAATTATTTTGCTAAATCCGTGCATATAATAAATCCATACGTACTATAAAATTGGTCAAGCATATAGCTAGATTACCAGTCAAGTGGACTTATATATAATTAGCTATCAACATGTGGGAATTTATGTTGTTACGGTATATTTTACTTTTGAATAATTTTCATGAAGTTATTATAATTTATGCTAATACTGTTATATTACAAAATTTCAGCAGATAATTAATTAGTCCATTATGTAAGTTTATTTTTTCATGTATTGCAAATACATTGTTGCCCTCCGCAAGTAATCTTATTACATTATAAACTTTATGAACAATCCACAGTCACAGTCAAAATTCTAAAACATATTTTCACTGTGTGTTGAATTTCAAAAAGCTGATTTCTCGGTAAAGAAAAGAGCTTCAGCTCTGGGCTCTGACAAATTTTTAGACTTTTAGGCTAAGAGTAAATTACTGTTGCAGTAGTTTATTTTAGACCAAATCTCGAGATGAAAGGTGCTTGCAAAGTGTTTTTGTGAACGTGCAGTCAGAAATGAACTTTAGGCCAGCGGTGCCATATTTCACTCCTTTATCACGATTTTCTGAAACCTTAGTGTTGACTACCTTTGTCTGAGTAGTTTTTATTCCATAAAATACAGTACAATTTCAGCAATAAACTTTCAAAATTAACCCTATTAAGGCAGTGCAAGTACCTTAATTGGATTTTAATTAGCTTAGATGAAAGTGTAGCCTCCTCTTCAGGCAACTTGGAGGTTATTTTTGGCATTCTGACAAGGATTGTAGCAAATGATGAAAAGAGATGGTGAATGAAAGCGAAGGTGTGCTAATGATATGGGCGACTTGCCATAAATTGTCAAAATGACCTGTTGCTTGCAGAGGCTAATGAAAGTGCACAGTTACAAAGAACTAGCAAGAATTTAAATAAAATGATCATTTTCAATGATGACACTATGTTCTTCACTGACATAAGTAACTGTTTGCATGTTTGTAGATTTTATGCCTTATTAGAATTTTAGTTTGAAATACTTAGGAATTAGACTTGATTATTCGAGCTTTTATTAATGATATAAACAGCTGTTGTTAAAAGGTTATAGCTTGTATTGAACATTTATACCAACAGTAAAATGAGTAACTTAATAAACTCATTGTTATTGACGTTAAAGTTCATAGTCATGCTATTAAGCGAGGAATATTGGTGTGATATGTACAAAAAGAGTAATAAAGGTGCTACTTCAATTTAGTGCCAACTTTGTCTGTGTTGTGATGAAAGTTGAAAAGGTGATGTAATGATAATTCCAAGGAAGTATTGATCTTAACCTGACAATTGTCAAACTCACCTATTTTTCAAATTTTCGAGAAATTCTAGGGCAAGTCACTACATACATCAAACTGTATTTTCATTAATTGAAGAAGCTGCTGACAGATATGTTTTTAGTTTGCAAACTGGTCCAACAGTTCATAGTCTACATGTTAAATAACCATCTGTACTTTCAATATTATTCACCAAACTCCCCAACCAACATATGTCGAATGCCAGGGAATATTTCAAAAAAGGTTGGCATCTGCAAAGCGCAATACCCAGCTCTCAAAGCATGATGGGATCTCAGATTCGCTAATTACTGCAAGATTTGATGAAATCATCGGAAATGTTTATAACTATGCTTTACTAACTTTTATCTGCCTGTTTAGAAGTCAAAAGAGGCCGCACAGTGCTAAAAAGAGAGCCCCACAATTCCTTTGGCGCTTGGTATTGTGCTTTGCAAATGTCAACCTTTTTTAAATAGCTGTATATTCAAGAAAGGGCCAGCTGTCTGGCCGGATTTTGCGAGTCATGTAGCAGCTCTTTGAAGCGGGTCTCTGATTGGGTATTCAAACAATAACCAACACCTGAAAACAAAGGAGCTGCTTTAAGAACGACTACAATAAGAGATAACAGAGCTGCAATACTACTGGATTTTGTAAGTTAACAGTGGACATTGGTAGTTAACAATGACCTTGTTCCAGAAATTAAAAATGGTGGACCGAATGGATTCACCTGGTTGAAATAAAACACTTCCGTGTTCATTTTCGCACCTAAATGAAGATTATTATATTTTACGGAGGCTACCTTTTCACGCATGATAAACATATTGTCTGAGCGGTAGAAATGAAGAACTACTTGATCTTGCTTGTCATGACATAATCTTGAAAAGTCGACATGGCTGCAGAGGTAAGGTACATGGAATTTTGTATTTTCAGAACGTCTGGATCGTGTTTATAGTGTTTACCTGTATATCACAAAATGAAGAACTACTAAATCCGGTGACATAATCTATGGCTGCAGAGATGAGGCACATGGAACCTTGGTATTTTCAGAATGTTATGGATTATATTTACCGCTATATCACAACTGCATAGTTTGACTGAGTGACGTTGATGTATTATATAAATTACATCATTTCATATATGCTAGACCTGAATTGAATAGACCATCTCACAGTTATATGAAAGTAGCCAAGCCTTTGCCTGGCGTTGAGGCCAAGGTTGACTGTGCACTGTTAGAGACATGAAATTAATTAGCATAATAATAAAATTAATATACATACATGTATCAAAGGAAGAGGGTTTGTATTAATGCACAGTCTAGTCAACCTTGGCCTCAATGCCAGGCAAAGGCTTGGTTACCTTTCATATAACCGTGTAAAGGCCCATTGTTTTTGCATGACAATGACCATATTGACAATACACCATTTTACTAATGCAAATTTTCTCTCGTTCCAGTTAACTGAGGGGCAAAACGATGTTATACGGTTACATTTTGTCTCATATATAAACTTGACAAAATCTTCGAATTTTGCCCCCTCAGTGAACTGGGACGAGAGAAAATTTGCATAACTAACGTGGTGTATTGTTGTCGCTGCACTGTACAAAATGGCAAGCAGTGTATTAAATACAATGGAGTCACGATATTTTGCTGCAATTCTATGAGCGAATCCTGACCATTGTTATGAAGGAGCCTGGTAGTCAGTGAGTTGGTGATTGAGACAAAGGTTTCTTTGTTAAAGCTTGCAAAGGTGTTTGAAATTGAATAGGTTTGTTGATAAACGCTACGGTAGGGACGATTCGCCTATATTACTTAGTGATTACTGTAAAATACTTGGCTGCATTTCGCTTGCCATTGGTAACTCCCAGCTTAGGGTTTATTCATGCTATTGCCATGACAGCAACTGTAAGCTACACGTGCAAAAGACTGAGTGACATATTTCATCTGCAACTGAATGAGTTTTGTGGCCATGTACATGCAACTTTTAAAAACAACTGGGATGGCTCCGTTATTATGAAGCCAATATTGAATAATAATTTTTATCTATGGAAAAGTTGACAATTGATGATTTCGATGCAAGTATTGGATACATTAAGCCATATTTGAAAGAACTGAGCCGCCAGCTGCAAAGTTTCAAGCCACTTCAAAAGTAGAACAGATTAACTTGAGACCACAGTTGTTGCACTCATTGATTTCAATCAGCTTCATGTAAAATGCATATATTAGTGAGAACTGGTTGGAAGCAGCAAGGCCGAACCCATTGCTCGCACCGGCTAGGAATACCATAAAGCTTGGAACATGGAACGTTAGGACCATGTTTGAGGCTGGAAAAGCCCAACAAATTGCATCTGAAATGACCAGATATAACATTTCACTTTTGGACATTAGCGAAACGAGATGAATGAAACACGAATACCCGAACTACCATCTGTCTAGACCATCCTTTACTCAGACCAAGAGGAAGGCGGTACCCAACACACGCAAGGGGTAGAGTTTATGTTCATGCCTGAAGCGGCACGAGCATTCCAGATTGATTGAATGGGACCCAGTAAGTCCAAAATTGACTACTGCCAGGTTCTATGGGGGGAGTAGGAACACGTCTGCAGTGCAAACAACGTGGATCCCGAAGTGAAATAGGATTTCTACAATTAATGCCCTTCAAGGAGGATATAGATAGCTACCCAGCCGACACCTTATCATCATTATGAGAGACTTTAATGCTACGGTTGGCAGTGACAACACAAGTAGAGAGGAGGTTATGGGTAGGTATAGTGAAGGCACAATCGACGCACGTGGCAAACTGTTTGGATATAAGTATGCGTTTAATTTCCTTGTCATAGGTGTATCTATCTTTCCGCACAAGCACACACACAAATATCTCCTGACCATACTACTGAGAACCAAACTGACTACATCTGCATCAACAAGCATTTTAGAAGATTACTGCAGGATGTAGGAGTTTACAGAAAGGCTGCATGATGTGGCTACTACCCTGATGTGACATCTGATCATGATCATGCATGACCTTGTTGTAACTATTAAGCTGAAGATAAAACTCGGGAGGTATATTACCAACAACTTCAAGGCTGGACGAAGATTCAACATAGAACTCCTGCAGGACCCAAGAACCGGAGGTGTTTTCCACATTAAGCTCACTAACAGGTACGAACTCCTATCAGACTCCATGAAGAGGAACTAGAGCCCAGTGTAGAGTGTAGAAGACACGTGGAGCGAATGGAAGCAGGTATCGACCGACACAGCAAAGGAAGTACTCGGCCTTAGACAGTGTCACGAGACATTTCTCGAGACATTTTCCCATTAAAAATATTAGTTACTTTTGCTTCTTTACTTATTACAATTCACGCACAAATAATTTATCGCTTTCAATATGTACAGCTACCCTGGGTCTTTTTTTTCCGGACCACATGGGGAGCATCCTCGTAGACCCAGGGACAATCCGTCGGGCGAGAGAAAGAGGCGAGCGAGGCAAAGTCAAGTGAGGGAAATACGGCCCCTGGGGACATAGTCTTACACGACTAGTTTAAAACAACAACAATGGCGCTAGCCCCCGATTGGCCTAAATAATGCTGATTGTATATTTAGGTCAATCGGCGACCAAGGAATTTATAGCGTTTGCATAGCCGTCAATTCTGGCCCAGGGTTGAACAGCGTTGAACAGGGCTGGACATGGCTGAACAGGTTTGAAAAGAGCTCGACAGGGTAGAACAGGAATGAACAGGGATGAACAGGGTTGAACAGGGCTGGAGAGGATTGAACAGGTCTGCACAGGGCTTCACAGGGCTTCACAGGGCTTCACAGGGCTGGACAGGGCTGGACAGGGTTGAACAGGGCTGGACATTGCTGAACAGTGTTGAACAGGGATGAACAGGGCTAAAGAGGGTTGAACAGGGCTGAATAGAGTTAAAGAGGGCTGGACAGGGTTGAAGAGGGCTGGACACGGTTGAAGAGTGC